>PVJL010016342.1:12500-21259 GCA_004026885.1 Lyroderma lyra
ACTGGACAGAAACCAACTGGGAATAGGAGACATTAACAGCACTGTAAACCCACTGGACCTAACGGACCTCTATGGGACGCTCCACCCAGCAACGTAACGTACTTTCCTCTCAAGGGCGTGCGACACACCCTCCAGGACAGGCCATAGGCCAGGCCATGAAACGAGCCCCAGGGACACGCCTGGGCATTTGTGTCAGAGAAAGGAAAAGTTTTGCTCACACAAAAGACCTCCGGGCGCATGGTCCTCGCGGCTGCCTTTGGAATAACCCAAAACTTGGAGCAGCCCAGACATTCTTCCGTAGGTGAATGGTGAAAGGGCATTTTGTCACAGGAACTAATATGGGACACCTGAAACTCTCGCCCCCCGCAGAGAATGTCAGCTACCGGTGTGGCGGTCGTCCCAGGAGCACCCCACAGGCACGCACATCCTCCCTCTTTTCCCCGCGGGCACTAATTCCCAAAGGACAGCTGTGCTCCCCAGAGGGGTGGGGACATTTTCCTGCGGTGGGGGTTTGGGGATGTGACCAACTCCCCTGGTGACCCTGAACGACCTTTCTTCAGGGAGATACCCCACCTTCACCCACGACCCCGGGAACCACCCACACGGGGGTTGTTGCGCGGGTGCTGGGCTCTTACGCCCCACATCACTGTACCTAATGGCTCCAGACCTGCCTCATTTCGTCGTGGGAGCAGAACTTTAAGACGAACTCCTTGCTGACACTGTTTAGGCGTGTTCCCCCCTTAACCACATGAAATTTTGTGGTGCGCATCTTTGTGTGTATCATCAGCACCTTCCATTGAATTCCTATTAATGGAACTGCGCTGGGTTTGAACACTTAAGTGTTAACGAACGTAATGACAAAACACCAGGAGGATGGGGACCCATTTCCATCCCCACCAGAGCTCCTTCAACAGAAGCAATCGCATTAGGCATTGCTCAGTCCTCAGGTGTCTCCTCCGCCCTGGAACCTTCAAAAGGAAGTGCCCAGGGTTTTCAGGAAAATGCTGCCTCTGGGCTGCTGACCTGGAGCCAAGATGCTAGCGCTAGTCGTCCGCCTCTTGGGCTGAGGCCCGCGCCCGGAGCCGCCAGGACCTTTGCCCGGGCGACCAGCAGAGCCATTTGCTTCTCTTTGCTGCCTCCTTGTGGTGGAACTGGAGAAGTTCACGTTGGGAGGACCTGAGAGAGAGACCCACTGACATTCCCTGACTTCAGGTCACCAAGGACCTGTGGTCAGAGCCCCATAATCTGTCCTAAATGGATCAGGGCCACAGAGAGTGGACTGCGCTGGGCTCTAGTACAAAGGGAGCCCGGAGATAGAGCCCAGAGGACGCCGTGGAGTGACGACCGTCCAGCTCAGAGACCTGAATCCTAGATCCTGATTTGCTCTTGGGCAAGTTTGTTTTTCTTAGCTTTCAGTTTCTTCGTGAAATGAGGGGTTGGCCTAGGTCGGTGCTTTGTCACCGCTGCAGGTGGTGACCCATTCATGAGCTGTGACTTCTAGTTATTAAGTTGCGGTAAGCTTTGCTTCCAATGGAAAGAACAGGGTAGAAAATAATGAAATCTGTCACCGTGCATCGGGCACATGCAGGGTACGTATTGCTTCCTGAAACTTCTCTACACAGGTGTCCTTGGTCAATACGGCTGGAAAACCACTGCCCGAGGAGGTCGCCCCCCGCCCCAGGCTGGAGCTCTCAGTTCTGCCTGGGTCTGTTCCGTGAGCAGGTTTGCCATTGGAGGCAACTGTGCCCACATGGTCTTGACTCTTCCCCACCTCCCTTGGCTGCTTGAAGGTGACAAGAAGCCCAGCTCTGATGTGGGTGACTGGTGAGGGACACCACCAAGGTATCCCATGGGGTCCCAAAGCAAGAACGACACACCACAGCTCGGGAGGCAGAACTCCCTGAAAGCAGCTCCCTCTCGGGGTTGCCCAATATGGGGCTGACAATGCGGATGCACAGGCCGCTGACCTGGCGGGGGGGCCCTGGGCAGAGGACAGTGCCAGGTAAGGACCTGTCGGCCCCACCCATCATCGCCCTGCAGGAACTGCAGAGGGCGCTGAGAACCCACGAATCCCGGAAGGGGTTCGGAGCAGCAGGGCCAGAGTCCCTGGACACTCTGACTGGACTCCCTGCACCCACCCCCAGGTTCCAGACGGCTGGGATGGAAGGGGAGACTGTTTCCCTTGCCCAGGAGCCTCCGACCCTGCGAAGCTGCCGGTTTTGTGCTGGGATCGGGCTCTCGGGCAGCCGCAGATGACAAGAGCTGCCACGAGGGGGCAGCAGAACACCGATGTTGAAAGTGTGCGAGCCGCCCTCAAGGTGGGGTCTCCAAAGGCACCTGGAGCAAAGGACCTGCAGAGAAGGTCTCTCCCGGGGGGCTCAGGAAGGGAAAGACTCCGACTTCCAACACGTCCATAGCTAAGATTTCACAACGAAATAGAAGATATTAAAAAGAAAAGTAATATATAAAAAGGTAAAAGCGCAAACGACAGGTTGGGAAAGTATTGGAGACATCATGAACAACAGGCGATTTTAATAAATAAAGAGTTCCTAGGAATCAATAAAAAAGAAGGCAGACAATGTCACAGAAAATATGGACAAAGGATTTACACACAGGAAAGGAAATGCAAATAAGTATGTGGAAAGACCAAACCAGTTTAACACTGTGGTGAGAAGGAAGCAATTACTCTGGTGCAGTGGCACCCCTCTAAGGGACAATTGGTAACATCTGTCAAATTAAAAATGGATGTACGCCAGCTATTCCTATGGACACACATGGTATGAAATGACATGCGTATACTCAAGAATATTATTTAAACACTGGTTACAATAGCAAAAAAAAAAAAAAAAAAAAAAAAAAAAAAAAAAAAAAAAAAAAAAAAAAAAAAAAAAAAAAAAAAGGAAACCACCTAATGGTGCATTGGCATACTATACAGCCATCAAAATAATCAGCCCATTCTATAGAGACTGACATGGAACAATCCCTACATGTTTCCAATGGAAAAAAAAAAGACCATTATGTGTAGGGTAGTGCCATTTGTGTTAAAATATTAGCTTTTAGAGTCTCAGAAATCTCTGGAATGATAACACAAGTGACTGGTACCAGTAGGTCCTGAAAAGAGAATTGTGGACCAAGAGTCAGGGTAGGAGGGAGCTTAGCTTTTCGATCATTACTTTTAAAACTATTTACAGTTTTTACATGGTTGCATTTTAAAGTTTTAAGAAAATTCATTTCCTTAAAGATCTCCATGGTACAGACCGAGCACCCTGCTATCTTCTCAGACTTGAGTTCGTGGGTGTATCTGCATTGCTCATCCTCTCTCCTCTCCCTAATTAAGTGCAGCAGACTCCCGGTTAACCGGCACCCATGGGGATGGGTAGATGCCTGACATCTGTAAGTAGACTCCCTGTGAACCAGAACTCAAGCACCTGGTACTCTCAAGCAACCGGCAAGATGTGTTTGTTGGTTGCTGGAGCACACCCATTGCTCGAGTTCTGGTTAACAGATTTGCTTCAAGGCTCATTCGAGCCTTTGATTCCCTCAAGCTGCCCTGGGAGCTCCTAGAAGGTTGGGGCCTGGGTTCCCCTTCAGTGTCAACAGCAGAGTGGGTGCTCCAGCCACAGGGCTGCTGGGTGGGGCATGCTTCTGACCCTCTCGAGGGCAGGCCCTGCAGGACCTGGGAGGGGCTTCCTGAGCAAATGCCTCCCAGGGCTAACTGATTCTGAATGCCCAGAGCCCACAGACAGCTGCCAGCCTACCTCCTCTTCAAGTTCAGACACTCAGGCTGCTGCAGTGAAAGGCAGACTTCCAGAACACCCAGAGAGGACAAGAGGCTCCTCCCTGGTGTTCACACCCCCCGCTGCCTGTCTAGGACCCCTCGTCAGGTAAAAGGGTCCTTGTGCAAGAAGCCCCACCTGAAACGCCTAGAGTCCGCCACACCGACCGCACTATCTACATGTCATAAATATTCATGCTCCTGCGACGTCTGTCAGCGTGTGTGTGTGTTTGTGTGTGAGCGTGCAGGGGAGGGCCTGCAGATGGACATGAGCAGGCTCTCTCCATCGCCCTGCTGGCTTCCAGCCCTGGGCTCCTTGGGTCCCGCTGGAGAGCAGAGGCGAGGGGGCTCTTACCCCTGGTCACCCTTCTCTCTGGGAGTCTGAAAGCTCCCCCCCTTGGATGGCCCCAGCAGGCTGGGAGCACCAGTCCGATCCAACGTGCAGGAAAAGCCACAGACCTTCCGGAGAAAGCATACAGTGTTGCCTGAGTTAATAAGATAACAATTTAACGTGCTTCTCTCCCCTTCCCCATCCTCTGCCTTAAACAAGGCAGCAAGTGCCCACAGTTTGCCTCTAAGTCATGCAGGAAAGGCATTAGAAATTCCCATCTGCCCTGCTCCCCAACCAGCGATGTTTCTTGTCACCGGCTAACAGCATTTAAAATATTTACAGCCCTTTCTTCGCCCTGGGGGTGTATCAGAATAAATCACTGTTACCACCAATAAATCAAAAGTTAATCTCCAGAAAGCTCGACGCCTGTCCTATCCCTCAAATAACAAGTAGCATAATAGAATCTATCCCAGCGACTTAGCCTCCACTGCAGAGGGTGTCCCCAGCATCCCCGGGGACAGGGTGACTTCCAGGCCAAGGGGCCGCGGCTCCACACTGCCCCCTGGTGGCCTGCAGCCCTAATGACCATGCCCCGTCCTCCCCACGGCCCCTTCCATCCTGGGAAGGTCCCGCCTCCTTTGTTTTGTTGAGTTTTTCCCTCGTTTTTTCCTTTTCCGGCCCCTCTTTTCCCTCCCACCCTTTCCTTTAACTCTATTGATCTTTTCCCCTTCCTGTCCTTGTCCCCTTCATTGGTAAGCTCACGATGACAAGACAGAAACCTGTTCTTATTGGCTGGATACTTTCCGGACATCGTGGATACAACCCGGCGATACAAAGGGTCACAACAGACGTACACAACCCGGTCAGTCTCAAAAATACTAAGCAAAAGGCGTCCAACCTAAGAGCGTATTCTGTAGGATTCCACGCTCTGACAGCCGATGACCTGGAGTGACAGAGAGCAGACCTGTCACTTCTCGGAGTAGGCTTCTGGGGAGGGAGGGGGCTCTGAGGGGGCGCTGAGTGCAGAGGCAGTTTGGGGGAGACAGGACGCTCTCTATCTAGTGCTCTCACGGGTGCACTCCTGTGTCCAACCCCAGCCCCCTGTTAGAGTGGCTGCAGTTCACTGGAGGTGCTGTGTACGTAAATAAAGCTGATTAAACAATTTCAAAACTATGTATGGGAGACAGAGAGAGAGCGGGCCTGGAGACTGAGCCCTAAGGGTGACGTGGAATCAAAGCCGCGAGGGAAGGGCTAATCTTGAATAACACGAGCCAGGCCTTGTCCTGTGCGCTTTACCTGGAAGAAGGTGAGTGAGAGTACGGAAGCCCGGAGACCCCTGGGAGCGTGCGTGCATGTGCGTGGGTGGGTGGGCGGGGGACATAGCCTTGTGACCGCCACAGCCCCATCGCCCCATGTCCCCGAGGAAGACTACGACGACCAGCATTTTTTTTTAATGGTCATCAAGGTTGACCAAATGGATTTCAAAGGTGACCCGAGGACGCTACGTAATGAAGGCAGATGTTGGGGTTGCAGGGCCGGGCGTACCCCATCAGCCCCTCTTCTGTCTGCACAAAGCCAGTTTGCAGCTGCAGGGAAAACACCAGGTCCTGTAGGCCATCCGGGACCGCGAGGGACCTCGGGAAGCTCCGACTGCACGCTGTCACACAGCGGGACCTGCGGGCCTTTGTGCTGTTTTTGCCCCGGGTTCCAGGAAAAAGCGACGGCCCAGCGCAGTCTGACCCGTGATCTTTGGAAGTATTGTGACAGCCGAGAAATTGGGCTGATGTCAAAGGGAGGCACAGTGGCTGGTTCCTTCTTATTTCCTACAAAGCAATTTTGATCTTTCAAGCCCTGTGAGGGAGAAAAAAAAATGGACTCAATATACCTCTGTGTGTGAGGGGTTGACTCAAGCATTTATCTTGTCTCTGGTCCAGAGGACACACGTCCTTGTCCCTGGGTCTCTCATCCTCCCCCAACCTCAGGTCCCTTCCACGAGCCCAGCCTCCGCGGGCTCAGAAAAACCCGTGGGATGAGGGGCAAAGGCCGGGGATCTTTCTAGAAAAGGTAGAGCCAATTCCTCGTCTTGCCACATTTGCCTCGTAATTACAACAGACAGAAACCTGCACTAAGCAAAAAAAAAATTTTTTTTAGTGAGTTTACGGCTTATGTAACAGAAGTCTGTGGCTGTGGCTGGATTTGGGGCTCAAAGCTGTCACCAGCACGTGACTTTGCTCGTCTCTCTGTTGAACTTGGTCTTGGCCCCACTGGCAGGAATCTGGCAGCAGAAGCTGTCCCCCGGATGGCTCTTAGGTTCTCGTTCCTGCAATGAAAGTCCAGGAAGTGACCTTTGCTGCCTCCTTTCCCTGGGGTCCTGCGCTCATCCTGAACCGGTCACTGTCACTGAGGACATCCACAGGCTGGTTTGCTTGGGACCTCAGCCCAAAGCCTCTGGCCTGAGGGGGGCGCCAGGAAGGTCCCCCAGAGCGACGCGACAGAATAATCACTACGTGACAGGAAGTGAGCCACGGGCGGGCAGCTTACAGAAAAGGCTAAAGGCCCCTCAGACGCGCTGCACACCTCCCCTCCTCTAGGTGAGCTTGCCCTGCACCCTGACCGCCCTCAGGTAGCGTGACACAAGAGCTCACGTTGAACTTGCCCAGGTTCGAGCTGCCGCCCGCCGTTACTATCAGCACAACCTTCAGCCAAACCGTTTCTGCCCCCGTGAAATGAGATGACAGCACATGCAAGGGGGAAGGCGATGGCCTATGTCGTGGGGCACCGCAGGGCTGCGATGCTCCTCCGGCCCTCCTCCCTGAACTCCCCTCTCCGTCCTCCTTTGCCTGGTTTGAGGCCCAGGGGGCGCCCAGCTTTGGGGGCTTCACCACGTGGGCTTCTGCGCCCCTCCGGCCCCCAGCCGGGTTGGAAACCGGAGTTGGAGGGTTTCTGACCTGCCCCTTCCTGCACTTGCGTTTCTCTCCGGCAGTGGCCGTGACCCTCAGGCCATGTGTCCCCTCCTCCATGACTCCACCTTCCACTTTGCCTTCTGGGACAGCATTTCTCCCCTTGTCACTTCAGGCCCCGGTCGCAGTGGCTTTGCACCCCTCTCTGGCCCCTCAGCCCTGCTTGCATCTCCGCCGCTTCCTGCCGACACCCGACTGATACGCCGGTTGGTCCCAGGAGTGTCCTAGGAAACAACCTTCAAAGTGAGGCTCGGACCGGCCTCTCACTTAGTTAATGCATGCATAAATGACCTTATTGCTGGGGCAACAGGACACGGGCACTGTGGCACCAAGTGCCATGGAAATGAGTCACGTCATCACTAACAGCGAGGCAGCCTGGAGAGTCCCGGAAGGCCAGGCTTTAAGTGCTCACGTGACCGGGGCCCTTGATTTCTATGGCAACAGTGATAATGACAGTAATTACAGGGTGGGCTGGCTACTTGTGACTGAGAGAGGCTGAGGAGCTTTCAACCTTGACCTTCCATCTCTAGCCAGCTGCGTACCGAACCAGGAAGCTTCTATGGCGGCCTTAGAGGAACCCTCTCTTCATGCACCCCCAGAAAAGACCGAGTTGGGGGGAGGGCCAACGTCTAACTGTGCGGGCTGAGGGGCTGCAAGGCCTGTTAGAGGGGCGGCTTTTCCAGGTCCCCACGCTGCTAGTAGGGCACACTGGTCGGGAGGGAGCTGGGTATTGAAATTGGGACAGGGCACTCGGAGTGACACAAATCAAACCGAGATGGATGAACCCCTCGTGCCCCTGAGTCTCCCTCGCTGGAGAAGACAGTCCCTTCCATTAAGAGTTTCCTGTGATCTCACTCAGGGCAGGGGCCTTGCAAGACGTACAGCTGTTGTCCTCAAGACGCACCCCTGATACGACAGGACGTCCCGTATGCTTCAAACCTGTGACCAAACGATGGCGCGCCGTTTTCCTCAAAGGCAAAACACAAAGGTCTGAGAGCCAAGCGAAGAGGCCAAGAAGACCTATCTGGAATTTTCTTTGCTCGGTGTGCACATTCTCTGGGTCTGGGCAGGTTTTGGGGGGAACTGAGAAGTTCCCAAGGGGGGAATACTTCCACCAGGGAACGCTCACAGCCACGCTGTCATTAAACTGGAAGCAGACAACCCCCCACGGGCATCTGGGGCTCCTCTTGTCACTGAACCAACAGCCAGAGAAAGAGGTTCCAGAACTAATTAAGCTGATTGGTTTCAATTACCAAGAAGAAACTGGGCAGCTGCCATACCCCGGGACGACTGCCTGTTTCTGGGCCCCTAGGGGATTGTTCTAGAATGCTGCCCGCCGAGACCCGGCCAAGTGGCGGAGGGGAACCTCTGGCCGGCTGGAGGGTCCTGGCCGGGCTCCGTGCTTCGGGCTTCTCCAGATCCAGTGACTGAGGACAGAGGGGGCGGAATTCAGCCCAACCCGACAGAGCCTTGGGGAGCTTCGGGCGGCAGCAGGCTGACGCAGCAGGACGTCCACACCGTCAGGCCTTCCGGCGAACCGAGCTTCGTTCTGAAAGTTCTTGTTAAACATCTCCCCGAAGTGTCTGGTTCTGCTTTCGTCCACCATCAGCGTAGCCAGCGAGCACGGTCGATGCTTCCTCTGCAATGAGCAGGAACCTTCCAGATCCTCAAGGTGATTACTTCCAGAACACCA
>PVJL010016343.1:0-21265 GCA_004026885.1 Lyroderma lyra
TTAATGTCTCCACCCTAGGCATCTGAAACTAAAAGCAGACACCCCCAGTGTGTCAGGGCTTCATAAGAGAAGGCCTCAGCTTACTTTTTTGTTAGGTGTGCAAAGACATGGTGACAGTAAGAGTCTGACAGCCTACAGGCGGGCCTGTTGTTTCTGGGTCTTCATTGGGACCCACTGTGCTCCATGTTCCTGGAAGATGATTTCCATTCCTGGAAGACCCTTCTGAACAAAGAGCTGCTTGAGTTTGGGGGCATTCATCATGCACAATATGGCAGAGCACAAAAACATCCAAAAATAAGGGTTGAGACCAATGTTGTATGAAAATTCATAATCTTCATTTTGAAGTGAGCAAAGTTATTGTTTGTGTTCTGGTGAGAGGCTGTGTGACTGAACTGGACACACACCAGGACAGTGGAGAGAAACAAGGTATGAGGGTGGCTTCTGGGTTTCTCATAGTACCCTGGAACATGTAAGCTCAATCCCTTTCTTTCTGATCACTGGTGTACGAAGTGTTCTGTGGACCCCAAACACAGGAGTGTGTTATAATTTCAGGCTTTTCTGCTTGGGGCTGCAGTACAAAGGCTGACCACGAGGAAGCAAGCTGTTACCACTGTGGTCAATGGTGCAAGCACCAAGAAGCACAACAGGTCATTCTGGGTGTTTTCTGCACCTGAGCAACATTCATCATTGATTATTAGCATCCATCCTTACAATTTGAGTACTCACAGAAGAGGACATTCTGAAATTGAAACTATTGATTGTGTCTATGGGTTATTTGTTCATTTCTTTTCTCTTTGTTGCTTTCAGTTTAATATTCTGCATATGAGTGAAGTTATACACTTCTTTGTTTTTTCTGTCTGGCTTATTTCACTAAGCATGATGATATCCAAGTTCATCCATTTTGTAGCAAATAGCAATATTTCATCTTTTCTTATTGCTGAGTAGTATTCAATTGTGTATATGTACCACAGCTTCTTAATCCAGTAATCTGTAGCAGGGCACTTCAGTTGATTCCATGTTTTGTCCACTGTGAACAGCGCTGCAATGAACATTGGGGTACATTGCAGACAAATGTTTTCAAGTTTTTTGGTAGATCCCCAGAACGGGGATTGCTCGGTCAAATAGTAATTCCATTCCCAATTTTCTGAGGAACCTGCACACTGTCTTACACAGTGGTTGTAGCAATTTGCATTCACACCAGCAGTGTGCAAGAGTTTTTTTCTCCACATTCTCTCCAGCACTTGTTATTCCTTGTCTTGTTGATAATAGCCATTCTAGCAGGTATTAAGTGACATCTCATTTTGGTTGTGAGTTGCATTTCCATGATAGCTAATGAGGATGAGCATTTTTTCATATGTCTGCTGGCCATTTGTATTTCTTCGTGGGAGAAATGTCTTTTCAGGTTTTCAGTCCACTTTTTAATTTGTTTTTTTGTTGTTAAGTCTGATGAGTTCCTTATATATTTTAGATATTAGATCCTTATCTGATGCGTTACTGGCAAATATTTCTCCCATTGATTTAGCTGTCTCTTTGCTTTGTTGATGGTGTCTTTTGCTGTGCAGAAACTTTTTAGTTTGATATAATGCCATTCATTTATTTTGTATTTTACTTCTCTTGCCTTTGAGGACAGGTTCATGAAGTCTTCCTTGAGTCCTAGATCTCTAAGTTTAGTATACCAATGTCTTCTTCTATACAGTTTATTGTTGCAGGTATGATATGGAGGTCTTTAAAATATTTTGTGTTAATTTTTGTATATATAGAGAGTTCAGAGTTCAGGTTCATTCCTTTACATATATTTTTCCAGTTTTCCCAGCATCACCTACTAAAGAGGCTGTCTTTACCCTATTGTATGTTTTATGCTCCCTTATGAAAAATTATTTGTCCATAAATTTGTGGATTTATTTCTGGGTTTTTAGTTCTGTTCCATTGGTCTATATTTCTGTTTTTCTGCCAGTATCATGCTGTTTTCAATATTGATGTTTTGTAATATAAATTGAACTCAGGAAGTGTAATGTCACCAGCCTTGTTCTTTTTATGTAGTATTGCTTTGGCAATTTGAGGTATTTTATGGTTCCATATCAATCAAATAATTCTTTTGTCTATTTCACAAAAGTATGAGGTTGTGGGATTTTAATGGGTATTGCATTAAATCTGTATATTGCTTTGGGCAGAATGATCATTTTAACAATGTTAATTCATCCTATCCATGAAGAAGGGATATTTTTCCACCTCTTAAAGCCTAGTACAGGGGTTGTGCGCTGTCCACTTGGAAGCTGGCTAGCCCCCACAGTGGGCCACAATCATGAACTGCAGGCTGCGACGAGGAACCCCAGGCCTGCGCAGAAGCCGTTCGTGCCTGCGTTGTGTTTCCCAAGAGATCCTAGAGCCACAATGTCGTTTCTGCAGTTCAATGTCTTTATTCAGCCCTGCTAACACTCAAAAGTTAACAGGCTGGCTCCCAATCTCTGTCCCCAACATGCCGCTCCAAATTCCAGCTCCCCAGCCCAGCTCCCCAACGACACCCACTGTTCTGCCACTTTGCTAGGGCTTTTCCTCTTGTCACCTCTTGTCCTCTCCCCCTCCCAAGGACTGCACTGCTCCTGAATGGTCACCCCCGATCGGGTCCTTTTGCTATCTGTATTTGTCCCTCCCCTATCTCCAATTCGCCTCCTTCTCTCCAACTTTCAGGTGTTTACTTGCAATACATGCATATCTCAGCTGCTGTTTTTGTCACTCAGAGTCCTCTTTCTTGGATCCTGTGGGCCGACTATTGTGTTTTCCGGGAGAGGCTTTAGGAACGTCCTCTCCATTCACCATCTTGCCTTCCAACCTCCAAGCAATGAAGAGATTTTTATGAACATCAACAAAATTAAAAGGTTATATTTAATTTGTGGAACCAGCAACACTTAGTCATGTAATGTCTTCTCTTCTGGTTATTGGATACCCCTGAGTATTGACAGAATGTGAAAAGTTCATGAGGGACCTGAAAATCCAAGTTGGAAAGTTTTATTCAAAGAGAGAAGTATGTGCATGGCAGATTAATGTAGCAGGGTCCAAGGCACACAGTTGCCCTGAACTTTGGGTTAGCTCTTCTTATACAGATTCTTCAATATCAAGATGTGGTCACCTGTAAAAAATCACAGGTAGAATCGGGCCACTGTAAACTTTTCCTTGCAGCTAGCCAAGCTCAGGTAAGCTTCTTTTCCAAGATCATGCTCACTGTAGACAGAGCAGTAGCCGTATGAGTTCTTTTGTTTGTAGCTAACTAAGCTCAGCTAAACTTGGTTCCTGCTAGCCCCCTCAAGTTTATTTGTATTAACTCTTTTGCTGTCTAATCATTATCATCTGCACAAATTTACAGTTCCTTCTTAAGAACATCTGAGACTCACAAAAACAATCACAATGCTGGATTTCATTTAACATCAAACTTTATTTTAAATTTCAAATTTAATTAAAACCTGGCATTATTACTGTGAAGAATCAAATTTCAATAAAATAAGTGTGTCATCTTTTAGAGTTTTCCTAAGAAAAAGCAAAAGAAAAATCAAGATTTACGAAGCAAAGGACTAACAGAACTTTGTGTAGAATAGAAGTGTTGAGTTAAACAGGTGTTTTCAATTATCACTTTTACTAAAGGACAATCATTTACGTGAGAGGTATCTAACACTTTGGCTTCCCTGGGCCACATTGGAAATAGAATTGTCTTGGGTAACACATAAAATCCACTAATACTAACAATAGCTCCTAAGCTATAACAAAAAAATGCCACAAAATACATTTTAAGTATTTGTATTGGGCTACATTCAAAGCCATCCTGGACACAGGTTGGTTAGGCCTGCCTTATATGAAGCTCATTGGATATTTTACTTCTAAAATATTGGAAGAAAAATTTTAAAATTCATTTTTATTGTTAGACTTATTGGGGTGACATCTGTTAGCAAGGATAATATAGGTTTCAGGCATAAAATTCTACAGTGCATTTTCTACTTATTGTATAATAAGATCACCACCCAGTGTGAGGTCACTTTCCATCACCTCATAATTAGATTCTCCTCCTTCCTCCCACATCCTGTACCATTTTTCCCCTCCCTAACCCACACATTCCCAAATAAACATTGAACTGTTGATGATGTCCATGGGTTGGTTGGTTGTTTGTTCATTTCTTATCTCTTTTTTCTTTCAGTTTTATATTCCGCATATGAGTGAAGTCATAAAGTTCTTTGTTTTTTCTGTCTGACTTATTTCACTAAGTAATGGATGGATCTTCAGGTCCATCCATTTTGTTGCAAATGACACTATTTCATCTTTTCTTATAGCTGAGTAATGTTCCATTGTGTATATGTACCACGGCTTCATTATCCAATCATCGGTCTCGGGGTACTTTAATTATTTCCAAATTATGTCCACTGTGAACAGCACTGCAATGAAAATTGGGGGACATAAGTTTGTGTGGACAAAAGTTTTCAGGGTTTTTGGGTAGATCCCCAGAATAGGGATTGCTGGGTCAAAAGGCAACTCCATTCCCAGTTTTCTGAGGAAACTCCACACTGCCTTCCACAGTGGTTGTACCAGTTTTCTTTCCAATGAGCAATGTAGCGGAGTCCCTTTTTCTCCACATCCTCTCCAGCACTTGTTATTTCTTGTCTTGTTGATAATAGCCATTCTAACAGGTGTGAGGTGATACCTCATTGTGATTTTGATTTGTAATTCCCTGATAGCTAATGAGGTTGAGCATGATTTCATATGTCTGCTGGCCATTTGTACTTCTCCGTGGGAGAAGTGCCTGTTTAGTTCTTCTGCCCAGTATATAATTGCATTGTTTGTTTTTTTGTTATTAAGCCTTATTTGTTCTTTATATATTTTAGATATTAGACCCTTATCTGATGCATTATTTGCAAATATTTTCTCCCATTCAAATGGCTGTCTCTTTGCCTTGTTGAAGTTTTTTTTTTACTGTGCAGAAGCTTTTTAGTTTGATAAAATCCCATTCGTTTATTTTTGCTTTTTCTTCCCTTGCCTTTGAGGTCAGGTTCATGTAGTCTTCCTGGAGACATAGGTCTATAAGTTTAGTACTAATGTTTTCTTCTATACAGTTGATTGTTGCAGGTCTGATATGAAGGTTTTTAATCCATTTCGAGTTAATTTCTGTACATGGAGAGAGTTCACAGCTCAAGTTCATTTTTTGCATATATTATTCCAGTTTTCCCAGCACCACATACTAAAGAAGCTGTCTTTTCCTCATTATATGTTTTTTGCTCCTTTTTTGAAAATTATTTGTCCATAAATGTGTGGGATTATTTCTGGGTTTTCAGTTCTTTTCCATTGGTCTATATTTCTGTTCTTCTGCCAGTACCAAGCTGTTTGACTCTTGATGCTTTGTAATGTTAATTGAAGTCAGGGAATGTAATGCCACCAGCCTTATTCGTTTATGTACTATTTCTTTGGCAATTCAAGGTCATTTATGTTTACATATAAATTTACTAATTCTTTTATCTATTTCATGAAAGTATGATTGTGGGATTTTCATGGGTATTGCATTAAATATGTAGATTGCTTTAGGAGAATGTCCATTTTAACAATGTTAAATTTTCCTATCCATGAACAGGGGATATTTTTCCACCACTTAGACTCTGTTTCAATTAATTTCAAAAGTGTCTTATACTTTTCTGTGTATAAGTGTGACACTCTCTTCATTGACTTAAACCTCTGGTATTTCATTCATTTTGTTTTGGTAGCAAAGGGAATTGATTCCCTCATTTCTGTTTCTGTGGATTTGTTGTTTGTATGTAGGAATGCTGTTGATTTTTTTTACATTTATTTTGTATACTGCGACTTTACTATATTCGTTTATTGCTTCTAATAGTTTCTTGGTAGAATCTTTGAAATTTTTTATATTAGGCGTCATGTCATTGGCAAATAGTGACAATTTGACCTCTTCTTTCCAAATTTGGATACCTTTGATTCCTTTCTCTTGCCCGATTGATGTGGCCAGAATTTCCATTACTATATTCAATAACAGTGGTGACAGGGGGCATCCCTATCCTGTTCCTGATTTTAAGGAAGAGTCTTCAGCTTTTCCCCATTGAGAATGCTGTTAGCCAAGGCCTTGTCATATATGGCCTTTATGATGTTGAGATGCATTCCTTCTATACCTGTTTTATTTTGTATTTTGACCACATAAATGGATGCTGTATCTTGTTGAAAGCTTTTTCTGCATCAATGGGAAATGGTCATACGTCCTTTATCTTTGATTTTGTCTATGTGGTGTATCACATAGATTGAATTTTGTATGTTGAACCATCCTTGTGCTCCTGGGATGAATACCACTTGATCTTGAGGTATGATCTTTTTGATGCATCGATATATTCGGTTTGCTATTATTTTGTTTAGAATTTGTGAATCTTGGTTCATCAGAGATACTGGCCTATAGTTTTCTTCATTTTTATTATCTCTGCCAGGCTTTGGTATTAGAGGAATGTTGACCTCATAGACCGAGTTAGGAAGTAGTGCTTCTTCTTTAATTTTTTGGAGGAGTCTGAGTAGGATAGGTGATTATTATTCTTTGAATGCTTGGTAAAACTCACTGGTGAAACGATCTGGTCCATGGCTTTTGCTTTTAGGGAGATTATGGATAGTCATTTTAATCTCTTCACTATGAATTGGTCTATTTAGATTATGGAGATCTTCTTGGTTCAATCTAGGTAATCTATAAGGTTCTAGAAACTTGTCCATTTCTTCTAAGTTGTTAAATTCAGAGGCATAAAGTTCTTCATAAGATTTTCTTATAACCCTATGTATTTCTGTGGTATCCGTGGTAAATTTCTCCCTTTTCATTTCTAATTTTGGATATATATGTGTCCTTTCTTTTCATCCTTTATTTAGTCACGCCAAAGTTTTGTCAATTTTGTTGATTTTCTCAAAGAACCAGCTCTTTGTAATATTCATTTTTTCTATTGTCCTCCCGTTCTCTAATTGGTATAGCTCTGCTTTAATTTTTATTATTTCTTTTCTTCTGTTGATTTTGGGATTTGTGTGCTCTTCTGTTTCTAGTTCTTTAAGATGGTATGTTAAGTTGTTTCCTTGTGATTTTTCTTGTTTCTTAAGACAGGCCTGTATTGATATAAATTTCCCGCTTAGCACTGCTTTAGCTGTGTCCCAGTAATTCTGGTATGTTGTATTTTCATTGTCAGTAATTTGTATATATGTTTAAATCTCATCTTTTATTGTTCTTTTATCCAGTCCTTTTCAAATGTGCTGTTCTTCATCTCCACGTGCATGTGTTTTTTTTCTGCTTTCCTTTTACAGTTGATCTCCAATTTGAAAGCAGGTGGTCTGAGGATACACATGGTATAATTTCAATCATCTTGAATTTGCTGAGGCTACTTTTGTGTCCCAGCATGTGGGATATCTTTGAGAATATTCCATATGCACTAGAAAAGAAAGAATAGTCCCTTTTGCTGGAAGAAGTATCCTGCCAATATCAATTATGGCCAATTGCTGTAATGTGTCATTCAGTGTTGATGTTTCCTTATTTATTTTCTCTTTGGTTGATCTGTCCATGGCTGTTAGTGCGGTGTTTATGTCTCCCACAATGATTGTGTATTCATCAGTTTCTCCTTTCAAATCTGTTAGTAGTTTCTTTGTCTATTTTGGTGCATCCTGGTTAGGAGCATATATATTAATTAGTGTCAAGTATAATTGTTGTTGTATTGTGCCTTTTGTCATTATGTAATATCCGTTCTTGTCTTTTAGTATCCCTTTTAACCTGACGTTTATTTCATTGGGTATAAGTATGGCAACTCCTGCTTTTCTCTGGTCACCATTTGGTTGAAGTATTGTTTCCCATCCTTTCACTCTGAGTGGAGACAGCACATAAGTAGATTCTGGTTTTAATACAGTCTGCCACTGTGTGTCTTTTTATTGGTCAGTTCGGTTCATTAACATTCAGAGTGATGATTGATATAGGAGGATTTCCTGTGACCATTACTTATTTCTTTGTTTGCTTTGTTTTATTTTTGTTTCTTTTCTGTTGCCCCAACTGTGTTCCATTCTTCCTGATGTTTTGTTTAAGGTCGAAGAGACTCTTTCAGTATTTCTTGGAGTGCTGGACTTCTCCTGGCAAATTCCCTCAGCTTCTGTGTGTCTGAGAAGGTCTTTATTCCACCTTCATATCTGAAAAATAATTTTGCTGGATAAATTATTCTTGGCTATAAGTTACTCTCTTTTCAGTTTTTGTATATTGGATTCCATCCTCTTCTGGCTTGCTGCATTTCTGTTGAGAAGTAGGATGCCATCCTGATGGGTTTTTCTCTAAAATTTATAGTTCCTTTTTCTGTGGCTGCCTTGAGAATTCTCTCTTTCTCTTTAGTTTTGGATATCTTTAGTACCATGTGTCTTGGAGAAGAAATGTCAGGGTCCTTGTTTACAGGGGACTTGTTTTCTATTTCTACTTGTGGTTCCAGGTCTTACCATAGGATTGGAAAGTTCTCATCTAGTATTTGTTTGAGTGTGCTCTCTGTAGAATGGTCTACCCATACCTCGATTAGTATTATTTTGATGTTGTTTTGTCTCATGGGGTCAGATATTTCTTGCAGAATTCTTTCAATCCTTTTGCTTCTATATCTCCTCCCTTCCTCTTTCTTAGCTGTTTCCATGTTGTGATTTTCAATTTCAACAATTATTTCCTCCATGTGGTTGGCCATGTTTCCTATGACAGTATTTAGTTTCTCACTTCTTTTATTGTCCTATTTATCTCTCACATTTCTAACTCAATCTTCCTCAGGATTTGAATTTCTTTTTAAATTCTTCCTTTTGTTCATGGAGTTTTGATTTATGTCATTCATCTCCTTATTTATATTGTTTAAATCAGCTATGGTGCTCTGCCAGTATGTTTTCATTTCTCTCAGAGCCTTTAGAATGGCTACTTGAAGTTCTCTGTCACTTATGCCTGAAACTTCTGGATCTAACAGGTTGTCTTGATAAATTTCCTGATCTTTTTGAGGAGTTTTAATTTTAAGGAATTAATCCTGTATGCTGGGTTTTTCCTCATTGACATGAGTGCGTTAAGTTCAGTAGTAGTACACGAAAGCCCAGATTGGTACTTAAATGGAGTCTTTGTGTAGGGGAGACACAAGGTGGCACTGAAGGGGGCTATTTTGGGAGAGAGGGGTTGTCTATTTCTTATTTCTGGTCTCCTGCTACATTTGGAGTCAGTGTGCATCTGTCATGGTCCCTTCACTTCCTGCATTTTGTTGGTTGGGGAGGCTCTAGGAAAGGTAAGATGCCAACAAAAGGTACACTGGGACAACTCTTCCTTCTGCCCTATGCTGGGGAAGCTGGGTGATGCGGGCCGAGACTGCTCCTGCTGGCTGTAGCGAATGCTATGAAAACCGCCTTCCTTTCCAGGCCTGCTCCAGTGACCAAGTGTTGGGGCAGAGTCTGTGGACTGAATCTAATTTTGGGAGCCAGGGGCATGCGAGCAGGCATGTACAGAAGACCGAAGATGTTGTTTTGACGCAGCGGTAGGAAGGGAGCCAGTTTGTGTTTGCAACCGGCGGTATGGCAACTGTAGCCCCATGCAGGAGCCACAGGAGCAGTGCCAGCAGCAGGTCAACCATCACAGCATGCAGGAATGGAAGCCCAGCCTAGTGCAGGAGACGTGCGCTCTCCGCTTGGCAGCAGGCTTGCCCCTGCAGTGGGCCGCATCTAGGAACTGCGGGCTGCGACCAGGAACCCCAGAACTGCGCAGGAGCCATGCGTGTCTGCCTTGTGTTTCCCAAGAGAGCCTAGAGCCACAATGTCATCTCTGCAATTCAGAGTCTTTGCTCTGCCCTGCTAATACTCAAAAGTTACAGAGGCTGGCTCCCAAGCTCTGTCCCCAAATCGCCACTCCAAATTCCAGCTCCCCAGCCCAGCTCCCCAACGACTCCCACTGTTCTGCCACTTTGCTAGGGCTTTTCCTCTTGTCACCTCTTGTCCTCTCTCCCTCCCAAGCACAGCACTGCTCCTGGATTGTCACCCCGATCGGGTCCTGTTGCGATCCATCTTTGAACCCTCCCCTCTCTCTGACTCGCCCCCTTCTCTCCAAAATTCAGGTGTTTACTTGCCATACATGGACTTCTCAGCTGCTCTTTTTGTCAGTCAGAGTTCGCTTTCTTGGATCTTGGGGGCTGTTCAGTTGTGATTTCTGGGAGAGACTTAAGGGCCCTCCTATCCAGTCACCATCTTGCCCTGCAACCTCCAAGCATTCAAGAGATTTTTATGAACATCAACAAAATTAAAAGGTTAGATTTAATTTATGGAACCAGCAACAGTTAGTCATGTAATGTCTTCGCTTCTGGTTATTGGATGCCCTTGACTATTGACAGAATGTGAAAAGTTCAAGAGGGATCTGAAAATACAAGTTGGAAAGTTTTATTCAAAGAGAGAAGTATGTGCATGGCAGATTAATGTAGCAGGTTGCAAGGCACCCAGTTGCCCTGAACTTGGGGTTAGCTCTTCTTATACAGAATATGTACAGGCAGATTGTTCAATATCAAGATGTGGTCACCTGTAAAATATCACAGGTAGAATTGGGCCACAGTAAACTTTACCTTGCAGCTAGCCAAGCTCAGGAAAGCTCATTTTCTGAAATCAGGCTCACTCTAGACAGAGCAGTAGCCATATGAGTTCTTTTATTTTTAGCTAACTAGCTCAGCTAAACTTGGTTCCTGCTAGCCCCCTCAAGTTTGTTTGTATTAACTCTTTTGCTGTCTAATCACTATCATCTGCCCAAATTCACAGTTCCTTCTGGAGAACATGTGGAACACATAAAAACAATCACTATGCTGGATTTCATTTAACATCTAACTTTATTTCAACTTTCAAATTTAATTAAAACCTGGCACTATAACTGTGAAGAATCAAATTTCAATAAAATAAGTGTGTCATCTTTTAGAATTTTCCTAAGAAAAAGCAAAAGAATAATCAGGATTTACCAAAGAGCAAAGGACTAACAGAACTTTGAGTAGAATAGAAGTGTTAAGTTAAACAAGTGTTTTGAATTATCACTTTCACTAAAGGACAATCGTTTACGTGACTGGTATCTATCACTTCGGCTTCCCTGGGCCCCATTGGAAATAGAATTCTCTTGAGTAACACATAAAATACACTAATACTATGAATAGCTCATAAGATATAACAACAAAAAAACACAAGTTGTTACCTTTTAAGTATTTGTTTTGGGCTACATTCAAAGGCATCCTTGGCCACAGGTTGGTCAGGCCTGCCTTATATGAAGCTCATTGGATATTTTACTTCTAAAACATTGGAGAAATTTTAAAATTCATTTTTATTGTTAGACTTATTGGGGTGACATCTGTTAGCGAGGATAACATAGGTTTCATGCATACAATTCTACAGTGCATTGTCAACTTATTGTACAGTAAGTTCACCACCCAGTGTGAGTTCTCTTTCCATCACCTTATAATTAACTTCCCCTCCGTCCTCCCACAGCCCCTCCCCTTTTTCCCCTCCCTAACTCACTCATTCCCAAATAAACATTGAACTATTGTTTATGTCCATGGGTTGTTTGTTTATTTGTTCATTTCTTATCTTTTTGTTCCTTTCAGTTTAATATTCGCATATGAGTGAAATCATACAGTTCTTTGTTTTTTCCACCTGACCTATTTCTCTAAGTATGATGATCTTCAGGATCATTTATTTTGATTCAAATGACACTATTTCATCTTTTCTTATACTTGAGTAATATTCCATTATGTATATGTACCACAGATTCTTTGTCCAGTCATCTGTCGCAGGGCACTTTGTTTGTTTCCATGTTATGTCCACTGTGAACAGTGGTGCAATGAACATTGGGGGACATAAGTCTTTGTGGAAAAAGATTTTCAGGTTTTTTGGGTAGACTCCCAGGAGACGGATTGCTGGGTCAAATGGGAAATGCATTCCCTGTTCTCTGAGGAACCTCCACACTGCCTTCCACAGTGGTTGTACTAGTTTTCATTCCAACAGCACTTTACCGAAGTCCCTCTTTCTCCACATCCTTTCCAGCTCTTGTTATTTCTAGTCTTCTTGATAATAGCCATTATAACAAGTGTGAGGTGATAAGTCATTGTGATATTGATTTGCATTTCCCTGATAGCTAATGAGGTTGAGCATTTTTTCATTTGTCTCCCGGCCATTTGTACTTCTCCGTGGGAGAAGTGCCAGTTTAGTTCTTCTGCCCAGTTTATAATTGCGTTGTTTGTTTTTTTCTTATTAAGCCTTATTAGTACTTTATATATTTTAGATATTAGACCCTTATCTGATGTGTTAATTCCAAATATTTTCTCCCATTCAGTTGACTGTCTCTTTGCTTGTTGATGGTTTCTTTTCCTGTGCAGAAGCTTCTTAGTTTGATAAAATCCCGTTCATTTATTTTTGCTTTTACATCCCTTGCCCTTGAGGTCAGGTTCATGAAGTCTTCCTGGAGTCCTAAGTCTATAAGTTTAGTACCAATGTTTCCTTCTCTACAGTTGATTGTTGCAGGTCTGATGTGAAGGTTTTTAATCCATTTCGAGTTAATTTCTGTATATGGAGAGAGTTCCCATCTCAAGTTCATTTCTTGCATATATTATTCCAGTTTTCCCAGCACCACCTACTAAAGAAGCTGTCTTTTCCTCATTATATTTTTTTTGCTTCTTTATTGAAAAATATTTGTCCATAAATGCGTGGGTTTATTTCTGGGTTTTCAGTTCTTTTCCATTGGTCTATATTTCTGTTCTTCTGCCAGTACCAAGCTGTTTTGACTCTTGATGCTTTGTAATATTAATTGAAGTCAGGGAATGTAATGCCACCAGCCTTATTCATTTATGTAGTATTTCTTTGGCAATTCATGGTCATTTATGTTTCCATATAAATTTACTAATTCTTTTATCTATTTCATGAAAGTATGATTGTGGGATTTTCATGGGTATTGCATTAAATATGTAGATTTCTTTAGGAGAATGTCCATTTTAACAATGTTATATTTTCCTATCCATGAACAGGGGATATTTTTCCACCTCTTAGAGTCTGTTTCAATTTCTTTCAAAAGTGTCTTATACTTTTCTGTGTATAAGTGTGACACTATCTTCATTGATTTAAACCTCTGGTATTTCACTCATTTTGTTTTGATAGCAAAGGGAGTTGATTCCCTCATTTCTTTTTCTTTGGAGATGTTGTTTGTATATAGGAATGCTGTTGATTTTTTTACATTTATTTTGTTTCCTGTGACTTTACTATATTTGTTTATTGCTTCTGATAGTTTCCTGGTAGAATCTTTGGAATTTTTTATATTAGGCGTCATTTCATCGGCAAATAGTGACAAGTTGACCTCTTCTTTCCAAATTTGGATACCTTTGATTCCTTCCTCTTACCCCATTGATGTGGCTAGAATTTCTGTTACTCTATTCAATAACAGTGGTGAGAGGGGGCATCCCTGTCCTGTTCCTGATTTTAAGGAATAGGCTTCAGCTTTTCCCCATTGAGTATGCTGTTAGCCGAGGCCTTGTAATATATGGCCTTTATGATGTTGAGATGTTTTCCTTCTATACCTATTTTATTTTGTGTTTGACCACATAAATGAATGCTGTATCTTGTTGAAAGCTTTTCCTGCATCAATTGGAAATGGTCATACGTCCTTTATCTTTGATTTTGTTTATGTGGTGTATCACATAGATTGATTTTCATATGTTGAACCATCCTTGTGCTCCTGGGATGAATACCACTTGATCTTGAGGTATGATCTTTTTGATGCATCGCTATATTCTGTTTGCTATTATTTTGTTTAGAATTTTTGCATCTTTGTTCATCAGAAATATTGGCCTATAGTTTTCGTTATATTTATTGTCTTTGCCAGGTTTTGGTATTAGAGGAATGTTGACCTCATAGAACGAGTTAGGAAGTAGTGCTTCTTCTTCAATTTTTTGGAGGAGTCTGAGGAGGATAGGTGATTACTATTCTTTGAATGCTTGGTAAAACTCACTGGGAAACAATCTGGTCCTTGCCTTTTGCCTTTAGGGAGATTATGGATAGTCATTTTAATCTCTTCACTATGAATTGGTCCATTTAGATTATGGAGATCTTCTTGGTTCAATCTAGGTAAGCTATAAGTTTCTAGAAACTTGTCCATTTCCTCTAGGTTGTTAAATTCAGTGGCATAAATTTCTTCATAATATTTTCTTATAATCCTATTTATTTCTGTGGTATCCGTGGTAATTTCTCTCCTTTCATTTCTAATTTTGGATATATGTGTCCTTTCTTTTCATCTTTTGATTAGTCTCGCCAACGTCTTGTCAATTTTGTTGACTTTCTCAAAGAACCAGCTTTTTGTAATATTCATTTCTTCTATTGTCCTCCCGTTCTCTAATTTGTATAGCTCTGCTTTAATTGTTATTATTTCTTTTCTTCTGCTGACTTTGGGATTTGTGTGCTCTTCAATTTCTAGTTCTTTAAGATGGTATGTTAAGTTTATTCATTGTGATTTTTCTTGTTTCTTAAGACAGGCCTGTATCGATATAAATTTCCCGCTTAGCACTGCTTTCGCTGTGGGTCAATAATTCTGGTATGTTGTATTTTCATTGTCAGTAATTTGTATATATTTTCAAATCTCATCTTTTATTGTTCTTTTATCCAGTCCTTTTTAAATGAGCTGTTCTTCATCTCCACGTATATGTGTTTTTTTCTGCTTTCCTTTTACAGTTGATCTCCAATTTGAAAGCATGGTGGTCTGAGGATACACATGGTATAATTTCAATCATCTTCAATTTGCTGAGGCTACTTTTGTGTCCCAGCATGAGGGATATCTTTGAGAATATTCAATGTGCACTAGAAAAGAAGGAATAGTCTCCTTTTGCTGGAAGAAGTGTCCTGCCAATATCAATTATGGCCAATTGCTGTAATGTGTCATTCAGTGTTGATGTTTCCTTATTTATTTTCTGTTTGGTTGATCTGTCCATGGCTGTCAGTGCAGTGTTTATGTCTCCCACAATGATTGTGTATTCATCCGTTTCTCCTTTCTAATCTATTAGTAGTGTCTTTGTCTATTTTGGTGCATCCTGGTTAGGAGCATATATATTAATTAGTATCAAGTATTATTGTTGCTATATTATGCCATTAATTATTATGTAATGTCCGTCCTTGTCTTTTACTATCCCTTTTAACCTGATGTTTATTTAATTAGGTATAAGTAAGGCAACTCCTGCTTTTCTGTGGTCACCATTTGGTTGAAGTATTGTTTCCCATCCTTTCTCTCTGAGTGGAGACAGCACATAGGTAGATTCTGTTTTTTAATACAGTCTGCCACTGTGTGTCTTTCTAATGGTGAGTTCGGTCCATTAACATTTAGAGTGATGATTGATATACGAGGATTTCCTGTGACCATTACTTATTTCTTTGTTTGATTTGTTTTATTTTTTTTCTTTCCTTTTGCCCCAACTGAGTTCCATTTTTCCTGATGTTTTGTTTCAGGTCGAAGAGACTCTTTCAGTATTTCTTGTGTGCTGACCATGTCCTGGAAATTTCCTACAGCTTCTGTGTGTCTGAGAAGGTCTTTATTCCACCTTCATATCTGAAAAATAATTTTGCTGGATAAATTATTCTTGGCTATAAGTTACTCTCTTTTCAGTCTTTGGATATTGGATTCCATCCTCTTCTGGCTTGCTGCATTTCTGCTGAGAAATAGGATGCCATCCTGATGGGTTTTCCTCTAAAAGTTAGGGTTCTTTTTTCACTGGCTGCCTTGAGAATTCTCTCTTCCTCTTTAGTTTTGGATATCTTTAGTACCATGTGCCTTGGAGAAGATCTGTCAGGGTACTTGTTTTCAGGGGACTTGTTTTCTTTTTCTACATGTGGTTCCAGGTCTTTCCACAGGATTGGAAAGTTCTCATCTGGTATTTGTTTGAGTGTGCTCTCTGTAGAATGCTCTACCCATTCCTCGATTATTATTCTCCTGATGTTGTTTTGTCTCATGGAGTCAGATAGTTCTTGCAGAATTCTTTCAATCCTTTTGCTTCTATATCCCCTCACTTCCTCTTTCTTAACTGTTTCCATGTTCTGATTTTCAATACCAATCATTATTTCCTCCATGTTGTTGGCCCTGTTTCCTATGGCAGTATTTAGTTTCTCACTTCTTTTATTGTCCTATTTATCTCTCACATTTCTATCTCAATCTTTTTTAGGGTTTGAATTTCTTTGTTAAATTCTTCCTTTTGTTCATGGAGTTTTGATTTATGTCATTCATCTCCTTATTTATGTTGTTTAAATCAGGCATGGTGCTCTGCCAGTATGTTTTCATTTCTCTCAGAGACTTCAGAATGGCTACTTATGCCAGAAATTTCTAGATCTAAGAGGTTGTCTTGATAAATTTCCTGATATTTTTGAGTAGTTTTAGTGATAAGGAATTCATCCTGTATGCTGGGTTCTTCCTCATTGACATGAGTGCTTTATATTCAGTTTTAGGGCACGAAAGCACAGATTGATACTTTTGTGGAGTCTTGGTGAAGGGCAGGCACTAGGTGGCACTGCGGGGGGCAATTTTGGGAGAGAGGGGTTGTCTATTTCTTATTTCTGGTCACCTGCTACATTTGAAGTCAGTGTGCATCTGTCATGGTCCCTTCACTTCCTGCATTTTGTTGGTTGGGGAGGCTGTAGAAAAGGTAAGATGCCAAGAAAAGGCACACTGGAACAACTCCTCCTTCTTCCCTATGCTGGGGAAGCTGGTTGATGCGGGCCGAGGCTGCTCCTGCCGGCTGGGGCGAATGCTATGAAAACCGCCATTCTTTCCAGGCCTGCTCCAGCGACCAAGTGTTGGGGCAGAGTCTGTGGACTGAAACTAATTTTAGGAGCCAGGGGCATGCGAGCAGGCATGCACACAAGACAGAAGATGTTGTTTGGACCCAGCGGTAGAAAGGGAGCCAGTTTGTGTTTGCAGCGGGCGGTATTGCAACTGTAGCCACATGCAGGAGGCACAGGACCAGAGCCAGCAGCAGGTCAACCTCCACAGCGGGCAGGAATGGAAGCCGCAACCTAGTGCAGGGGTCGTGTGCTGTCCGCTTGGCAGTTGACTAGCCCCCGCAGTGGGCCACTACCAGGAACTGCGGGCTTCGACCAGTAACCCCAGGCCTGCGCAGGAGCCTTGCATGCCTGCGTTGTGTTTCCCAAGAGAGCCTAGAGCCCCAATGTCGTCTGTGCAGTTCAGAGTCCTTGCTCTGCCCTGCTAACTTTCAAAAGTTACAGAGGCTGGCTCCCAAGCTCTGTCCCCAACTCGCCGCTCCAAATTCCAGCTCCCCAGCCCAGCTCCCCAACGACTCCCACTGTTCTGCCACTTTGCTAGGGCTTTTCCTCCTGTCACCTCTTGTCCTCTCCCCATCCCAAGCACTGCACTGCTCCTGGATGGTCACCCCCAATCGGGTCCTGTTGCGATCTCTCTTTGATCCCTCCCCTCTCTCCGACTCGCCCCCTTCTCTCCAACCTTCATATGTTTACTTGCAATACATGGATTTCTCAGCTGGGTTTTTTGTCACTCACAGTCCTCTTTCTTGGATCCTGGGGGCCGTTCAATTGTGATTTCTGGGAGAGAATTTAAGGACCTCCTATCCAGTCACTATCTTGCTTTGCAACCTCCAAGCATTGAAGAAATTTTTATGAACATCAACAAAAGTAAAAGGTTATATTTAATTTTTGGAACCAGCAACAGTTAGTCATTAATGTCTTCGCTTCTGGTTATTGGATGCCCCCTGACTATTGACAGAATGTGAAAAGTTCATGAGGGATCTGAAAATACAAATTGGAAAGTGTTATTCAAAGAGAGAAGTATGGGCATGGCAGATTAATGTAGCAGGGTCCAAGGCACAAGATACCCTGAGCTTTGGGTAAGCTCTTCTTATACAGAAAATATACAGGCAGATTCTTCAATATCAAGATGTGGTCACCTGTGAAAAATCACAGGTAGAATCGGGCCACAGTAAACTTTACCTTGCAGCTAGCCAAGCTCAGGTAAGCTCGTTTTCCGAGATCAGGCTCACTGTTGACAGAGCAGGAGCCATATGAGTTCTTTTATTTGTAGCTAACTAAGCTCAGCTATACTTGGTTCCTGCTAGCCCTCTCAAGTTTGTTTGTATTAACTCTTTTGCTGTCTAATCACTATTATCTGCCCAAATTCACAGTTCTTTCTGGAGAACATGTGGGACACATAAAAACAATCACTATGCTCGATTTCATTTAACATCTAACTTTATTTCAACTTTCAAATTTAATTAAAACCTGGCACTATAACTGTGAAGAATCAAATTTCAATAAAATAAGTGTGTCATCTTTTAGAATTTTCCTAAGCAAAAGCAAAAGAATAATCTAGATTTCCCAAAAAGCAAAAGTCTAGCAGAACTTTGAGTAGAATACAAGTGTTATGTTAAACAAGTGTTTTGAATTATCACTGTCACTAAAGGACAATCGTTTACGTGAGTGGTATCTATCACTTAGGCTTCCCTGAACCATATTGGAAATAGAATTCTCTTGGGTATCACATAAAATACACTAATACTAACAATAGGTCATAAGATATAACAAAAAAAAACAACCACAAGTTGTTACCTTTTAAGTATTTGTATTCTGCTACATTCAAAGGCATCCTTGGCCACAGGTTGGTCAGGCCTGCCTTATATGAAGCTCGGTGGATATTTTACTTCTAAAACATTGGAGAAAAGTTTCAAAATTCATTTTTATTGTTAGACTTATTGGGGTGACATCTGTTAGCAAGGATAACATAGGTTTCATGCATACAATTCTACAGTGCATTGTCAACTTATTGTACAATAAGTTCACCAGCCAGTGTGAGTTCTCTTTCCATCACCTTATTATTAACTTCCCCTCCGTCCTCCCACAACCGCTCCTTTTTTTCCCCTCCCTAACCCACTCATTCCCAAATAAACATTGAACTGTTGATTATGTCCATGGGTTGTTTGTTTGTTTGTTCATTTCTTATCTCTTTGTTCCTTTCAGTTTTATATTCCGCATATGAGTGAAAACATACAGTTCTTTGTTTTTTCCTTTCGACCTATTTCACTAAGCATGATGATCTTCAGGTTCATTCATTTTGTTGCAAATGACACTATTTCATCTTTTCTTAGAGCTGAGTAATATTCCATTGTGTATATGTACCACAGCTTCTTTATCCAGTCATCTGTCGCAGGGCACTTCATTTGTTTCCATGTTATGTCCACTGTGAACAGTGCTGCAATGAACATTGGGGGACATAAGTCTTTGTGGACAAAGGTTTTCAGGTTTTTTGGGTAGACCCCCAGGAGACGGATTGCTGGTTCAAATGGGAACTGCATTCCCAGTTTTCTGAGGAACCTCCACACTGCCTTCCACAGTGGTTGTACTAGTTTTCATTCCAACAGCACTCTACTGGAGTCCCTTTTTCTCCACATCCTCTCCAGCTCTTGTTATTTCTAGTCTTGTTGATAATAGCCATTCTACCAGTTGTGAGGTGATAAGTCATTGTGATATTGATTTGCATTTCCTTGATAGCTAATGAGGTTGAGCATTTTTTCATTTGTCTGCTGGCCATTTGTACTTCTCCGTGGGAGAAGTGTCTGTTTATTTCTTCTGCCCTGTTTATAATTGTTGGGAGCCATGCAGGCCGGCTTTAGGGAAGCAAAACTTGTTTTACTTCTGCAATCTGGATGGTGTGTCTGCTTACTGAGGAATCTGGTTGATAAGGCCAGTTCCTTGGGAGACACTAAAAAAGAATACTATCTGGGTACTTGGAAGAAATGCCTTGGGAAACTGACTCCCTCTCGTTTACTCTGATCTTGAAGTTAGCTGGCAGAGAGTCAGGGATGGTTTATGATCTGTCCTTGAGTAAGATAATGCATATTTGTTTCTGCTGTACTGCAGTGTGCTGTGGGGATATATTGGGGAGGAAAAATAAACTCGGGGCTGTTTGCTAAGAATGCTTCCAGTCCTCCCAGACCCTCTTTGTCTCTTTCTCTCTTTCTTTCCTTAAACCTCGCTCCCCACTTCAGGTACTGTTCTCTGGAATGCCGAGGCAGGACCCTGGCAGAGTTGGCGCCCGAACAGGGACCTGAATACTGGGGATCAGGTGAAAGTCACCGCGGAAAATATCGTACATACGGTTAAGTGGTGTGCGGTGAGAAAAGACCGGGAGTGATAGTAATAAAGTTGGGTGCAGGAAATAGTAAACAGTTGTACACCCATCTCCTACTGAACCTCCTCAAGTCCAGGGAAGCGAAGGTAGGAAAACCCCAATTAGTAAAGTTTCTAGATTTTATAGAAAATATTTGTCCCTGGTTTCCAGAAGGGGGGACCGTAAGTGTAAAACTTGGGAAAAAGTGTGGGTCTGCTTACAATGTTACTTTGAAACTCATGGACCTGAAAAAATTCCAGTAGATACTTTTGCTTTATGGACTCTAATTAGAGATAGCTTGGATCCCAGACATGAGGGTATGCGGGGTAGGAAGAGGAGGAAGAGTCGGGAACACGACCCAACCCTGTAGCTCTGACTGCCCCTTCCCCGTCTGCTCCCTCGCTCCAGTTCTATGAGAAAGTTGCCTCTGACGAGGAGCTGGGTCCTCGGGATGAGGAAGACTTAGGGGAAGAAGTAGCTAGATATCATGACCCTGATTTAGATAATCCTCAGTTGTTTTTAGCCCAAGAAAATTCAAAACAAGATTCACCTTAAATTGAAAGTAACCTAGAAGAGCCAACAGCAAAAGCGGGGAGAAGCCTGAGTCGCGGGACCCACTGGAAGCTGTTTTGGATGTGGGCAAATGGGCCATCAACTTAAATAATGTCCTAAAAGACAAGCTGAGGCTTCTCAGCAGGGATGGCAACCTGGCCTTTGTCCTAGATATAAGAGAAAAACGTTGGGCCAGTGAATGCAAATGTAAAGAAGATGCCTCAGGAACTCCCCTCGTGCAGGGACACTGGAGGAGAGGCCACTAAACATGTTATAACACACTGCTTACAGTGCCTTTCTGCTAGGGCAGCTCCTCAAATTTTACAAACTGAAACCGGGTCTGGCTATACTAGTCAGGCATTTCAAAAGTTTTGTACAAATTTTCTGATTACTCATAAAACTGGAATTCCTTATAACCTTCAGGGACAAGGTATTGTTGAAAGAGCTCATGGCTCCCTGAAGGCTCAATTAGAAAAAATAAAAAAGGGGGAGTTATACCCCGTGTCACCTCAGAATTATTTATTTTAAAATTTTTAACATTTGATGCTC
>PVJL010016344.1:0-12823 GCA_004026885.1 Lyroderma lyra
CTGGTTGGGTCTGCTCTGGGACCAGTGACTTCCAGTGACTCTCCTGCTTGTGTTCCATGAGGGTTTAAATAAACAAAAATTCTGACATCATTTCTTTTGGCATAGAACTTTCCAGGGCCTCCTGTCATGTTTAGTTGCATATGTAAGTGCTTCATCTCAGCTCATGTGCAGGGTTCTCTCACTGTAGCTGCCAGTGTTCCTACCTTTACATAAAACATTCCTGTGCTGGCCCCTTCACCTGAAGGTGGACGGACTTTTCAATTGGATATTAAAGTACATAATAAATCAGGGCAAAATGACAGGTGTCATATCTAACACTGAGACATGGAAATTTTATGACTCTTCTGGTTCCCTCTGTCTCTCTGACTCACTTTGTCTCTCTCTCTCTGTCATTGTCTCTGTCTCTTTGACCCTGTTTCTCTATGTTCATATGTCTTTCTGATTGTGTCTCTTTTTCTCTTTCTGTTTGTCTCTCCCTGTCTCTCCGATTTCATTATATGGGAAGGCAAGGTAACATATAATCTCCTCTATGAGGCACCAGCACAAATTATAAATGTGGTCCACAGACAGTAGACTGTGATCACTCTTCAAACTGAAACTTGTTAATAACCCATTGGTCAGTCCACAGACAGATTTTCCTAGTGCTATCCTCAATTGACAATCTGCCAAGCTTCTCAGAAGACCTTTAGGCAGAAGCTCTCAGCTCTGTCAAGCCTGGTGTTTGATCACAGAGGCTGTGTGGTATATAGTCCATGGTTGTTTCCATAATGACTATGTGAAGAAAATGCACCCACTTGGCATTGAAGCACATGTTTGCAGCCCAGTTCTGGCCCTGCTCTACTTACCTCCCAGCTCTTTCCAGATACCCTGATTTCTACTGAAATTTTTCTGTGCTAATATATATTTCTGCCTCCAAGTCTTTGTCAGTTTGACTTTCCTCACACCAAACTACTGATTTTTAAATACTGCAGATATGACTTGCCCTATAATGATAGCACAAATGTAACTATGTATGCTTTCCAAACATACCTAGGGTCTGTGGTCCTTTCTGTAGTACTCACTGTTTTCTTTCACTGGAATTTTCTATCTTGCTGAGTCCATTTCAATCACCAGATTTTGAGCTGCTAGAGGGCAGAGACCATGTTGGTATTCTTAGCTCTGTGTATGGTAAGGGCAGCATTCACCAAAGCTGAGAAAATGACAAAAAGGTCTCAGAACGTCCTCCTTTCTTTGAGTGCTCAAATTGTAAGGATGGATGTTAACTATCAATGATGCATGTTGCACAGGGACAGAAAACACCCAGTATGACCTCTTGTGCTTCTTCTTTTGTGTGCCGTTGACCACAGTGGAAACAGCTTGCTTTCCGGTGGTCAGAGTTGGTACTGCAACCCAAGTCAGGAAATCCTGAAATTATAATGCATTCCTATGTTTGAGATCTTCAAACCACTTTGTACACCAGGGATCAGTAATAAAATATTGGGAGACACTAAGAAGCCACTCCCATACCCTCTTTCTCTCCACTGTTTTGGTGTGTGTCTGATTCAGTCACAAAGCCATTCACCGAATCCCGACGGTAACTTTCCCCACTTCATAATGAAGATTATGAAGAGAGGAGGACAAGATGATGACTAGAGAGGAGGTTCCTAAAGTCTCTCCCAGAAAACACAATTGAACGGCCACCCAGGAGCCAAGAAAGAGGACCCTGGGTGACAAAAATGGCAGCTGAGAAATCCACGCATTGTAAGTAAACACCTAAAGGTTAGAGAGAAGGGGGCGAGCGGGAGAGAGGGTAGGGAGCAAAGACAGATTTCAACAGGACCCGATCGCGGCTGACTACAGTGCATGGGAGGGGAGAAGCCAAGAGGAAAACCCTAGCAATGTGGCAGAACAGTGGAAGTCTGTTGGCAAGCTAGGCTGGGGAGCTGGAATTTGAAGCGGCGAGTTGGGGACAGAGCTTGGGGGTCAGCCTCTGGAACTCTTGAGTGGTAGCAGGGCTGAGCAAGGACTCTTAACTGCAAAGATGTCACCTTGGCTCTAGGCTCCCTTGGGACCAACAGCGCAGGCGCGCATGGCTCCTGCACATGGCTGCGGTCCCTGGTTCCAACTCTCAGCGGGGGTGAGCTGGTTTCCGCATGGGTGTGCGTGGCTCCTGCATGAGGCTGTGGCTCCATTTCCAACCCACTGTGGAGGTGAACTGGCTGCCGGCATGGAGTGCGTGGCTCCTGCGCAGGGCTATGGCTCTCATTCTGGCCCGCTGCAGAGGCGGACCGGCTGCTGGTGAGGCATGCGTGGCTCCTGCCCGGGGCTGCTGCTCCTGTTCCCAGCCCACTGCGGAGGTTGGCCAATTGCCTTCCTACCACGGGGTGAGACCCACAGCTTCAGAAGTGTGTGTGCACCTGGGTCCTAAAAGCAGTGTGAGACCTCAGACTCTGTCCCAACACTTGGCCTCGGAAGCAGGCCTGGGAAGAAAGGTGGATTTGATAGCATTCGCCCCAGCCAGCAGGAGCAGCCTTGACCCGCCTCACGCATCACCCAGGTTCCCCAGCATAGGGCAGAAGGTGGAGCTGCCCCAGTGTGCTTTTGCTGGCCTCTCCCCTTTCCTTCAGTCTCCCCAACCAACTAACTAACTACAGGAAGCGGAGGGACCATAATATATGTGCACTGCCTCCAAATGTAGCAGGAGACCAGAAATAAGAAATAATGAACCCCTCTGTCTCACAAAACTTACTCCCCTGTGCCATCTCGTGTCTGCCCTAAAGCAAGACACCACAAAAGTACCAGTCTGGGCTCCTGGGCACTACTGAACATAATGCCCTCATGTCAAAGAAGAAGAACCCAGCAAAAAGGATGAATTCCTTAAAAACTAAAACTCCTCAGAGAGAACAGGAAAATTATCAAGACAGCTTATTAGACCTAGAAGTTTCTGAATTGACAGAGAATTTGAAGTAGCCATTCTAAAGGCTATGAGACAAATGAAAACATACTGGCAGAGCACCATGGTGGAGACAAACATCATAAAAAAGAAGATGAATGACATAAAAAAGGAACTCCATAAACAAAAGGAACAATTTAACAAAGAAATTCAAAACATAAGAAAGATTGAGATGGAAATGTGAGAGATAAATAATACAATAAAAGAAGTGAGAAACGAAATAACTGACATAGGAAACAGGGCCAACCAGATGGGGGCAAGAATTAGTGATATAGAAGATCAGAACATGGAAATGGCTCAGAAAGAGAAAGAGAGGGAATATAGAACCAAAAGGATGGAAAGAACTCTGCAAGAACTATCTGACTCCATGAGACAAAACAACATCAGGATAATAGGAATAGAAGAAAGTGTAGAACATTCTACAGAGAGCATACTCAAAGAAACAGTAGATGAGAAATTTTCAAACCTATAGAAAGATCTGGAACCCAAGTTCAAGAAGAAAACAGGTCCCCTAGATACCTGGCCCCTAACAGATCTTCTCCAAGACAAATGGTACTGAAGATGTCAAAAACTAAAGACAAAGAGACAATTCTCAAGGCAGCCAGGGAAAAAAGAACTATAATCTTTAGAGGAAAACCCATCAGGCTGGCATCAGATTTCTCAGTAGAAACTCTGCAAGCCAGGAGGGAGTGGAATCCAATATTCAAAAATTTGAAAGGGGAAGAACTTTCAGCCAAGAATAAATTATCCAGTAAAATAATCTTTCAGATATGAAGGTGGAATAAAGACCGTCTCAGACATACAGAAGCTGAGGGAATTTGCCAGCACAAGGCCAGCACTCCAAGAAATACTGAAGGAGGTTCTTGGACCTTAAACAAAACATCAGGAAAAATGGAACAAACTTGGGGCAACAAGAAAGAAACAAAAATAAAACAGAAACAAACAAAGAAATAAGTAATGGCCACAGGAAATCCTCACATATCAATCATCACTCTAAATGTTAATAGAATGAACTCACTAATAAAAAGACACAGAGTAGCAGACTGGATTAAAAAACAGAACCCATCCATATGCTGTCTTCAAGAAACACACCTCAGCCATAAGGACAAACACAGACTCAGATGGAAAAATGAGAAACAATACTTCAAACAAATGGTAACCAGAGAAAAGCAGGAGTTGCCATACTGATATATGATGAAATAAACTTCAGGTTAAAAAGATAGTAAAAGACAAGGATGGACATTACATAATGATAAAAAGCATAATGCAACTACAAGAAGACTTGACACTAACTAATATATATGTTCCCAACCAGGATGCACCAAAATATGCAAAGAAACTACTAACAGATTTAAAAGGAGAAACTAATAAATACACACTCATTGTGGGAGACTTAAACAACCCTCTAACAGCCATGAACAGATCATCCAAACAGAAAATAAATAAGAAAATATCAGCTGTAAATGACACATTACAGCAATTGGACATAATAGACATTTACAAGACACTTCATCCAGCAATAAGAGCCTATTCCTTCTTTTCTGGTGCACATGGAACATTCTCAATGATAGACCACATGCGGGAACACAAAAGTAGACTCAGAAAATTCAAGAAGATCGAAATCATACCAAGTGTATTCTCAGACCACAAAGCTTTGAAATTGGAGATCAATTGTTAAAGGAAAGCAGAAGAAACCATATATATGGAGATTAAACAACAGCTTATTAAAAAAGGACTAGATAAAAGGACTAAAAAAAAGATGAGATTAAAAAATATATAGAAACTAATGACAAAGTTATTACAACGTATCAGAATTATTGGGACACAGCAAAAGCGGTAATAAGAGGGAAATTTATATCACTACAGGCCTATCCTAAGAAACAAGAAAATCAAAAGTAAACATCTTAGCATCCCATCTTAAAGAACTACACAAAGAAGAGCAGATAAAACCCAAAGTCAGCAGAAGGAAATAAATAATAAAAATTATAGCAGAACTAAACCAATTAGAGAACAGAAGGACAATAGAAAATAAATATTGCGAAGAGATGGTTCTTTGAGAAAGTCAACAAAATTGACAAACCTCTGGCTAGACTAATGAAAGGATGAAAGGAAATGACACAAATATCCAAAATTAGAAATGAAAGGGGAGAAATTACCACTGATACCACGGAAATACAAAAAATGAACCTGAGCTGTGAACTCACTCCATATACAAAAATTAACTCAAAATGGATTAAAGATCTTCATATAAGACCTGCAACAATAAACTGTATAGAAGAAGACATTGGTACTAAATTTATAGACCTAGGACTCAAGGAAGACTTCATTAACCTGTCCTCAAAGGCAAGGGAAGTAAATGCAAAAATAAATAAATGGGACTATATCAAACTAAAAAGCTTCTGCACAGCAAAAGAAACCATCAACAAGGCAGAGACAGCCAACTGAATGGGAGAAAATATTTGCAAATAATGCATCAGATAAGGGTCTAATATCTAAAATTGTAAGAAAGTACTATGAAGAACTTCATGCCACTAAATTTAACAACCTAGATGAAACGGACAAGTTTCTAGAAATTTATAGCTTACCCAGAGTGAACCAAGAAGAACTGGATAATCTAAATAGACAAATCAATAGCGAAGAAATTAAAACGACTGTTTATAATCTCCATAAAAACAAAAGCCATGGACCAGATGGTTAAACCAATGAGTTCTACCAAGCATTCAAAGAAGAATTAACACCTATCCTCCACAGACTCTCCCTTAAAATTGAAAAGGAAGCAATACTTCCTAACTCATTCAATGAGGCCAACATTATGCTAATATCGAAGCCTGGCAAAGACAACACAAACGAAGAAAACTATAGACCAATATATCTGAGGAACACAGATGCAAAAATCCTGAACAAAATATTAGCAAACAGAATACAACAATGCATCAAAAAGATCATATGTCAAGATCAAATGGGATTCATCCCAGGAGCACAAGGATGGTCCAAGATACGAAAATCAATCAATGTGATACAAAACATAAAAAATAAAAGATAAAGACTATATGGTCATTCCCATTGATGTAGAAAAAGCTTTCAACACAATACAACATCCATTTATGATCAAAACACTAAATAAAATAGGTATAGAATGAAAGTATCTCAACATAATAAAGGACATGTATGACAAGTCTTCGGTTAATGTCATAGTGCATGGGGAAAAGCTGAAGCCTCTTCCCCTAAAATCAGGAACAAGACAGCGGTGTCCCCTGTGACCACTGCTATTTAATATAGTACTGGAAGTTCTAGTCACAGAAATCAGGCAAGAGAAAAGGTATCCAAATTGGGAAAGAAGAGGTCAAATTGTCACTATTTGTAGATGACAAAATCCTTTATATAAAAAAATTCTGAAGATTCCACCAGGTAACTATTAGAAACAATAAACAACATAGTAAAGTTGCAGGATACAAAATCAATGTTAAAAAATCAACAGCATTTCTATACACAAACAATGAAAGCACATAAAAAAATGAGGGAGTCAATTCCCTCTGCTATCACAACTAAAAGAATGAAATGCCTGGGAATTAACTTAACAAACAATGTGACAGACTTATACATGGAAAAGTATAAGACACTTTTGAAAGAAATTGGAACAGACTTTAATAAGTGAAAAAATATCCCCTGTTCATGGATAGGAAGACTTAACATTGTTAAAATGGCCATTCTGCACAAAGCAATCTACAGATTTAATGCAATACCCATCAAAATCCCACAATCATACTTTCGTGAAATAGGTAAAAGAATTAGTAAATTTATATGGAACCATAAAAGACCTCGAATTGCCAAAGCAATACTACATAAAAAAATAAGGCTGGTGGCATTACATTCCCTGACTTCTATTTATATTACAAAGCATCAATAGTCAAAACAGCTTGGTACTGGCAGAAGAACAGAAATATAGACCAATGGAGTAGAACTGAAAACCCAGAAATAAAGTCACAAATTTAAGGACAAATAATTTTCGATAAAGGAGCAAAAAACTTACAATGGGGAAAAGACAGCCTCTTTAGTAGGTGGTGCTGGGAAAAGGAAAAACATATGCAAAAGAGTGAACCTGAGCTGTGAACACTCTTCATATACAAAACTTAACTCGATATGGATTAAAGACCTTCATATAAGACCTGCAACAATAAATTATATAGAAGAAAACATTGGTACTAAACTTATTGACCTAGAACTCAAGAAAGATTGACCTCAAACACAAAGGAAGTAAAAGCAAAAATAAGTGAATGGGATTATATAAAACTAAAAAGCTTCTGCACAGCAAAAGAAACCATCCACAAGGCAAAGAGACAGCCAACCGAACGGGAGAAAATATTTGCAAATAACGCATCAGATAAGTGTGTAATATCTAAAATACATAAATAACTAATAAGACTTAACAACAATAAAACAAACAACCCAATTAAAGATTGGGCAGAAGAACTAAATAGACACTCATCCTACGAAGAAATACAAATGACCAGCAGACATATGAAAAAATGCTCAACCTCGTTAGCTATCAGGGAAATGTAAATCAGATCCAGAATGAGATACCACCTCACACCTGTTAGAATGACTATAATCAACAAGACAAGGAATAACAATTGCTGGAGAGGATATGGAGAAAAAGGGACTCTGGTACACTGCTGGTGGGAATGCAAATTGTTACAACCACTGTGGAAGGCAGTGTGGAGATTCCACAGAAAATTGGGAATGGAGTTATTATTTGACCCAGCAATCTCCCTTCTGGGGATCTACCCACAATACTTTTTCCACAAAGTCTTATGTACTCCAATGTTAATTGCAGCGCTGTTCACAGTGGCCAAAACATGGAAACAACCAAAGTGCCCTGTGACAGATGACTGGATAAAGAAGCTGTGGTACATATACACAATGGAATATTTCTCAGCTATAAGAAATGATGAAATATTGCCATTTGCAACAAAATGGATGGACCTGAAATCATCATGCTTAGTGAAATAAACCAGACAGAAAAAGCAAAGAACTGTATGACTTCACTCATATGCGGAATATAGAACTGAAAGCAACAAAGAGAAAAGAAATGAACAAACAACAACTCATGGGCACAATCAATAGTTTAATGTTTATTTTGGAATGAGTGTGTTAGGGAGGGGAAAAAGGGGAGGGGGTTGGAGAGTAGGGAGGGGAAGCTTAATATAAGGTGATGAAAAGAGAAGTCACATTAGGCGGTGAACTTATTATACAACAAGTTGACAATGCACTATAGAATTGTATGCCTGAATCCTATTAATCCTTGCTAACAGATGTCACTCCCAATAAGTCTAAAAATAAAAATGAATTTAAAAAAAGAAAACAATATATCCTTGTTTTCTTACTCTGTCAATAATTTAACTACAGAAACAAAAATAAATGAACAATTATATCATCCCATCTAAAAATCATTAAATGTTTCCCATGTGCATCTGTATGATATGTTTAAAATTATTATTAAATAATCAAATATATCCATTACATTATATATATTTTGAATGAATTGTATTTTCAAAAACATGTAAGACCATAAAGTTTTTCCTGATAAAAAGATTTAATATCTTGAAATTATTAAATAAAAATAAGCATACTCCAATCCAAAAATGAAAAGAATGAAAATTCAAAAAAGGTTGTCTTGCCTCTGGCTTTTGGGCTAGTGTTTTAGTGCTCTGCCACATTGTATATGACCATGGCCCCTGGAACCCAAGGATCATTAGCTCAGAAAGATCTCAGGCTGTTGAAAGCATTTTCCAGGGACATGGAACACACTGGGTCCTGATGGAGACACAGAGATAACTGGCCCACCTGTAGGCTCTGAGACTCTTGCTATCAGTATATCTTGGCACACCATCTGACAGAAGAGTAATCTGTGGCCCTCTCTTCTGAAGCTCTTCCACACTGGGGGTGTTTGCTTTTAGTACCAGGTGTCCAGGGTGGAGATAATCCCATGAATTGCTCTTTCCACATGTCCAGTAATGACACTGTTTCAGCCAGATTCTTGTGCACTTTGCAGTTGCAGTGTCCAACAGACTGACATCTCTCATACTCCTCCTATGGGACTTGGATGTGGTGCCCAGAGATTGTGCGTATCTGCAACATAACAGAGCTGCCTCCAGTGACTTTTTCACACCTCTGATATTCTCCCTTGTGTGCACTTCCCTTATGACTTCCAGGTGAACTGTCAGTGTGTGTGTGTGTGTGTGTGTGTGTGTGTGTCCATGGGTATTTATCCTAATGTATGTGGGGCTGCGGAGATAAAAGGGTCTTGCATGGGAGGGTGCTGCAGAATCTCAGAGGTTCTCATTTTCAAAGCAAATTCCATTGACGAGTTGAGCTATTGTCCTGGGTCAGTTTAAATCATTATCATTGAAGTGCATATTGGGGACATAGCAGGTGCTGTGGTTAGTCAGCCCATGTGAAATGAAATCACAATGATGCTCTGCCATAGAACTGTTAAAAATATACCAATACCTCAGCTAGTATAATGTTTTGTTCATAATAATTCTATGATCAATGCTACCTGACATTAGAATTTTTTTTAGTAAGATGCTGAATAGGAGAGCAGTCTCAGGAACCAGGAGTGTCCTCCCAGGCTCAATGTCTGTGAGGCTTTCATACACAGCCAGGAAAGTTTGTGGAAATGAAGAAAAATGTCCTCATGATTTTGTTTTACTGACAATGTGTTTTACTGACAATGGTGGAATCTGGCTGTTTGAAATAACACATAAGATGTGATATAAGCACATGTAGAGTCTATCAGCTCAAGTAAGAAAAGCTGGGATAAATTTCTGAGGGCACAGATGCACTCACACTTCTCAGCATCATGTTAGTGCCTAGCACAGTGCTGGACTCTCCAAACATTAGCAGAACCAAGTCAAACCCTAGGTATGGTGCTCAGGCTGACCATCAGGGGCCACCCTAAAAGGGGATTCCAAAATCAGAGCACATGAACAGCAAAGGCTAGGCACTGGCCTTGCCTTCACCAAGGTGCTATTGTGGGAGAGATTTGGAGGCAGTCAAAATCTCCTGCATTTATGTTGGAACAGTGGCACACTGAATGAACCAGGACATGCTTCCGTCAGGGCCTTGCCATATTACCCCAGCTTCCCCACTTGCCACTAAATCAGGTGAGACCCATGGCTTTTATCACAGCAGCCTGCCAGGCAGAGCAGGAACCCTCCTGCTTCCACGCACTTGGGTCTGTACCAGCCAACCTAAAATCAGCACCAAGGCTTTCAATATTCTCTTTTTACTGTGCACCTTAAGCACAAATAATTTGGAGTCACCATCTTTTTTAAATGTTTAGGAGTGCTATAGGCCATGGCAGCCAGTGCTGGTGTTGTGAATGAAGTGGGGAAACCATGAACAATGTCCTGCATGTTGGTGACATGAGTAATTAGATCTGGAGTGGTGTGCATTTTTGGAGATCCTGAGTCTTACCTGACTGAAGGAATGGCAATGTCTGTCTTGCTGGAGCCCACTCCAGCACAAACTTTGAGTTTTGTAGAACACGTGGCTGTGGGACACATCCAAAATTTTAATGGGAAAAAATGGCTTCCACTTGCAGCTTCTCAGGTCGCTGAGTGCATTCTGGCAAAATGAAAAACTAGATTTATTAACGTGGTTGAACAGGGGAAAAATGAAGGGGGAAAACGGAGTAGGGGTATGAGGACAGCCAAGGGGTGGAGTCACATATAGAAAGGCTCTAAGTAGAGGCTTCACAGCCTTCAAGGCTGTTTTGTGTTTCTCTTTTTTTTAAATTCATTTTTATTGTTAGACTTATTGAGGTGACATCTGTTGGCAAGGATTACATAGGTTTCAGGCATACAATTCTACAGTGCATTGTCAACTTGATGTATAATCAGTTCACCTAATGTGACCTCTCTCCCCATTACCCTATACCTAGCTTCCCCTCCGCCTCTTCCACCCCCTACGCTTTCTCCCCTCCCTAACCCACTCGTCCCCAAATAAACATTAAACTATTGATTATATCCATGGGTTATTTGTTCATTTATTTTTTTCTTTGCTTTCAGTTTTATATTCCACATATGAGTGAAGTCATACAGTTCTTTGTTTTTCCTGTCTGGCTTATTTCACTTAGCATGATGATCTCCAGGTCCATCCATTTTGTCGCAAATGGCAATATTTCATCTTTTCTTTTAGCTGAGTAATATTCCATTGTGTATATGTACCACAGCTTCTTTATCCAGTCATCTGTCACAGGGCAATTTGGTTGTTTCCATGTTTTGGCCACTGTGAACAGCGCTGCAATGAACATTGGGGTACATAAGTCTTTGCGGACAAAGGTTTTCAAGTTCTTTGGGTAGATCCCCAGAAGGGGGTTTTCTGGGTCAAATGGTAGCTCCATTCCCAATTTTCTGAGGAACTTCCACACTGCCTTCCAAAGTGGTTGTACCAGTTTGCACTCCCACCAGCAGTGTACCAGAGTTCCTTTTTCTCCACATCCTCTCTAGCACTTGTTATTCCTTGTCTTGTTGATAATAGCCATTCTCACAGGTGTGAGGTGGTATTTCATTGTGCTTTTGATTTGCATTTCCCTGATAGCTAATGAGGATGAGCTTTTTTTCATATGTCTGCTGGCCATTTGTATTTCTTCGTGGGAGAAGTATCTGTTTAGTTCTTCTGCCCACTTTTAAATTGGGTTGTTTGTTTTTTTGTTGTTAAGTCTTATTAGTTCTTTATACATTTTAGATATTAGACCCTTATCTGATGCGTTATTGGCAAATATTTTCTCCCATTCAGTTGGCTGTCTCTTTGCCTTGTTGATGGTTTCTTTTGCTGTGCAGAAGCTTTTTAGTTTGATATAGTCCCATTCATTTGTTTTTGCTTTTACTTCTCTTACCTTTGAGGACAGGTTCATGAAGTCTTCCTTGAGTCCTAGGTCTATAAGTTTAGTACCAATGTCTTCTTCTATACAGTTTATTGTTGCAGGTCTGATATGAAGGTCTTTAATGCATTTTGAGTTAATTTTTGTATATGGAGAGAGTTCGCAGCTCAGGTTCTTTCTTTTGCACATGTTTTTCCAGTTTTCCCAGCACCACCTACTAAAGAGGCTGTCTTTTCCCCATTGTATGTTTTTTGCTCCTTTATTGAAAATTATTTGTCCATATATTTGTGGGTTTATTTCTGGGTTTTCAGTTCTATTCCATTGGTCTATATTTCTGTTCTTCTGCCAGTACCAAGCTGTTTTGACTATAGATGCTTTGTAATATAAATAGAAGTCAGGAAGTGTAATGCCACTAGCATTATTCTTTTTATGTAGTATTGCTTTGACAATTCGAGGTCTTTTATGGTTCCATATAAATCTAAACTTTTATATATTTCACGAAAGTATGATTGTGGGATTTTAATGGGTATTGCATTAAATCTGTAGATTGCTTTGGGCAAAAGGGCCATTTTAACAATGTTAAGTCTTCCTATCCATGAACAGGGGATATTTTTCCACCTCTTAAAGTCTGTTTCAATAGTTTTCAGTGTATAAGTCTGTCACATTCTTCGTTAAGTTAATTCCGAGGTATTTCATTCTTTTTGTTGTGATAGCAAAGGGAATTGACTCCCTCATTTCTTTTGCTGTGGATTCGTTGTTTGTATAGAGGAATGCTGTTGATATTTTTACATTGATTTTGTATCCTGCAACTTTACTATATTCATTGTTTCTAATAGTTTCCTGGTGGAATCTTTGGAATTTTTTATATAATGGATATTGTCATCCACAAATAGTGACAATTTGACCTCTTCTTTCCCAATTTGGATGCCTGATTGCCGTGGCTAGAACTTCCAGTACTATATTAAATAACAGTGGTGACAGGCGGCATCCCTGTCTTGTTCCTT
>PVJL010016345.1:0-21218 GCA_004026885.1 Lyroderma lyra
CATGCCCCCATCCTGCGCCCCTCCCCCATGGCACAGCGCCCCCCCATGGCGCTGCCTCTGCTCCTGTGACACCCCTGCTGTCTGAGCCTTGTCTGCACCCAGCTCGTGACACCTGGCGCCCAGTAAGCCTCTGGAATCCTCTTCCTACGGGATCACGGTGCGCTCAGACCCACCATGCTGTCACCCGCAGCCACGAGGAGGACTTCGCTGTCACAGGGGAGGTGACATCAGCCTCCCCCACAAATGCCCCCGGGGGCGTGTGTGCAGCCCCTCCCCCAGCGCACAGGCTGCTGTAGGGGAAGGGACACCAGGAGGGACGGGCACACACAGGAGGGACACCCCGTTTGTTCACTGTGTGTGTGCCCCTCAGGGCCACGTGCGTCCTGTCCTCACTGCCCCCCACGCCCCCACCCCAGGTGACCTGTACTTACCATCCGGGCTCTGCAGGGGACATGGACGACCCCGGGGCTCTGACTCCTGCGCAGCCCCCGCCTCGCTCATTCCCTCGCTGCCAGAATCTTCCACCACGGCCTCAGGTGAGGTCTCCTCAGGTCCCCAGCCGGCCGGCTCCTGGGCCTCAACCTCTGGCCCTTCTCTCCTTGGCCCTGGGGGTGACGGGACTTCTGGGCTGCTGGTGGCGGGGACAGATGCCCGGGCGTTTACCAAGGCGTCCATCTCCTGGAAGAAGGCGCAGGGCTCCAGCGCGTGGCCGTTGCGCGCCTTGCGGTAGCTCTTCTGCAGGCTCTTGAACTTGGTCCGGCACTGCTCCGGGGTCCGCAGGAAGCCGCACGCCCGCAGCCGCTCGGCCACCGCGCCGTACAGCTTGCTCTTCCGGTGACAGGCCTGCAGCGCCTCGTAGAAGCGCGTCTCACGCAGGATGTCCAGGAAGGTCTTGGTTTCCTCGTAGCCCCAGTGCACGCCTGCCACCCAAGGACAAAGCGCAGAGACGTCAGCGCGGGGCGCGGCCAACCCCGTGCACAGCAGCCCCAGGGACCACGCGACGCCTGGTACGCGGAGGTTCTGTGCCAACATCGGTTCTGTTTTCCTGAAAGACCCGAAAGAGCTAGAAAAGCGGAGGCTCAGGTCACACAGACGCCGACCCTCAGGCGAGAGGCTGTCTGAAGCGACACGGACGCACGGGTGTCCATTCGCTGGCCCGGCGGGAATGCAGCCCCGCGTCCGCCCCTGCCCGGCCCTTGGCTCAGGGCTCAGCCGTCTTTTCCAAACGGTTAAGAGGAGCGGGCTGGGACACTCACAGGGACGTCCCCCCGAGGTCCTGCCACGCTTCTAACCAGACTTCCTGGGGGAACGCACCTAAGTTCAGGGTTTAAGAGGAAAGGTTATGACGGAGAAGCTGCGCCCAGGGCACCTTGCGCAAGTGCAGAGCTCGGGGGGAGGTGGCGGGGCGCCCGCGGGGACCCCGGGAAGGCAGGGCCTGACGTCAGAGCCCCCCCGAGAGACAGGACTTCTGTAGAACAAGCCCGGGTTGCGCTTTCAGAGCAGACGGAAACGGCAAAGGACGCGTCTGCACACGGCGGGGAAACCGCTTCCGTGAGCTTCGTGCTGGGAGCAGGAGACGGCGCGTCCTCAGGCCTGCTGGGGGGGCGTCCGCGGTCAAGGCCGCGCCGGGAGCCCCTCAGGTCTGTGCTTCCAGGCGGGTGAGGACCTGCACCTGCACGACACACCTTTCCCGTGGCTCTCCTGAGAGCCAGAGCTTGGACCAGGAGCAGCGGCAAGTCCGCCCCCGCTGGCACGTGCGTGGAGCGTGTCACTGCCTTCCAGCGCCTGTGGGACGCCCTGGCGCATGTCGCCTCACCGAACGCGATGACAGCCTCACGGTGCTGCCGTCCTGCACAGGCGGGGCGCCCGAGCTCCTGGGACCTCCACAGTGTGTCAGCTGTCACACGGCTACTGAGGGGCGCCCCGGGCCCGGTCCCTTCTGGACCCCTCACTCCTTTCCCCACCAGACCGCCTCCCCCATTTGCGAACCCCGAGAAAGCAGGACTCTTACCGCTGAGGTTGTGGAACACGGCCGGGGCGCCACGGACCTCGGCCTTCTGGGCCAGCACCAGGCCCGCCTCCTCCGCCCCCAGGCCGGCTCGCCTCAGCCGGGGCAGGGGCACCGCCTCCCGCGCGGGGGCTGCGGGGTTCAGCAGCGCGTCCATGTCCTCGAAGAAGGCGCAGGGCTCCAGCGCGTGGCCGTTCCGCGCCTTGCGGTAGCTCTTCTGCAGGCTCTTGAACTTGGTCCGGCACTGCTCCGGGGTCCGCAGGAAGCCACATGCCCACAGCCACTCGGCCACGGCGCCATACACCTGGCTGTTCCGGGGACAGGCCTGCAGCGTCTCGTAGAAGCGAGACTCCCTGAGGATCGCGAGGAAGGTCTTCGTCTCCTCGTAGCTCCAGTGCACGCCCGCCACCTTCTCGTCCTCCAGGCCCCAGCCCCGCTGCGCCCTCCACGCCTTCCCCGCGCCCCTGGCGGGGGTCTGCACGGCAGGCGCCGCCTTCTCTGCGGCGTGGCTGCTGCCTGGAGCGTCCTTCCTCCGAGGGGCATGCAGGCCCAGGGCCCACGGCTCCTTTCCCTGCTCCAGCCGGGCCGCCGTGTCAGAGGTGGACATTGCACTTCCTACAGTGAGAGAGACATACGCCCTGCCAGACCCCGAGGTCACGGCCGCGCGCCCCGCCTCCCCCCCACCGGACCCCGAGGTCACGGCCGCGCGCCCTGCCTCCCCCCCACCGGACCCCGAGGTCACGGCCGCGCGTCCCCTCTCCTGCAGCAGCATGCCCTCCCAGGCCACGGTCCACCCCTGCCCCTTGAAGGTCTTGTGCAACCACTATCCCAGGGGTCGTCCTCGCAGTGACCGTGCACACCAGCTGTTCTTACACAGGCGCCTCGCAGTCACCTGCTACCTGGCACCTGGTGTTACTTGTCACATACGTGCCCCTTGTCCCTGTAGCTGGTTCTTAGGGTGAGAAGCACGTATTGTCTCACCTCCGAGTCCCAGCACTGGAGGTGGCAGCAGGCGGGTGGCAGTGAGCACGAGCTTCCTGTCACTCTGCGTGCGTGTGTGTGGGGGTGGGGGGCATGGCGCCTGGCATCCAGATTCACACACACACGTGAAATTAAAACCCAACCACGTGCACAGGCTTGGTTCCACCCTGAGCCATCAGGCCACCATCTGTGACAGAAGGCGGGGCCGGTGTCCCTGGGCTTCTCACACTCTGTCATCGTACGCGAAAGTGCTGGGCTAACTCCGAGCTCTCAAAGCGGGGTCCCTGTCCCACTTGTGGTGGAGCTGCTGGGGGCGGTCACTCGGCATTTTCCAGGTCTGGGGGCCACGTGAGCCAGGGTGACACCAGCAAGCCCATCATGGACACACTCGGGTGACGGCCAGGATGCCCAGTGTTGGAGGCGTTACTGGTGTGTCGTCAGGGTGCCCTCAGGTTGGTCCTTTTTTCTAGCTGCTTTCATGGCTTCCTCGTTCCAGACAACGGTTGGTGCCTCTGTGTTCCTGCGGTTTGACGGAGCCCACGTCACAGCCGCTGTCCTGAGAGTCCGTGGGTAGCACTGTCCAACAGAACTTCCGGGGACGAAGGGCCCGTTCTAGGGTTGCACGGTCCAGTACAGCCGATGAGCACCTCACGTGAGGCCACTGGATTGTTAACCTTAGCTTTACGTATTTAAGTGGCCACGCGGCTACCCAGGTGGAGTAAGTGTGCACGGAGGGCAGCAGTGCGTGGGGCGGGCAGGCGATTTTGCTCGCACGCAGTCCCCGGCTTGTAGCTTACGTGGGCACGATCGCCATCAGCCCTGCCACCGGAGCCGGTGACGTCATCCTTCTGAAGCTGGCTCGTGAAGTGACACTTCGGTGGTGACGTACGCCTGTGAACCTGTGCCACTGAAATACTTCACAGCACGCTCCTGAGGTGACTGCGTTGAGATGACTGTCCTTCCTTCTTCCATTGATGAGATCTCCAGCCACCTGCAGGCATTTGCTGGGCACCCAGGCACGTGTCCGTGTCCGGCTCTGTGCAAAGGGCTGGGCTCACTGCGTAAGGAGACCCCTGACTTTACACGTAAATAATATCAACGTGACAGTCACAGGCGCTCCGGCGATTTAATGACTGAACCGTAGCAATGACACGAACTTTCCGGTGGCGGACAGGACGAAGGGGCAGGAGAGCACAGGTGACCTGACACCCACAGCTGTCCCTTCTGTCCCCACGTGACCGTCAGCAGGCATGAGACCTCAGAAACCCCCAGGTCGCTCAGCGCCAAGGGGAGGAAGCCTTACCCAGGGAGGTGACTTCCCCCAGCTCCGGGCAGAGGCCTCCGGCAGCGTGAGGCTGACGCTCACGTGCTCCGTAGGGCAGACCGCTGGCCGCGTGGACGTCTCCCGCCGGCCCCTGCAAAACACCGACAGCGATGAGCCCCAGGAGCCCGCGTGGCCCAGCAGGGCGTCCCGAGACTCAGGAAAAGGCCCCGTCTCCCTGGGAAAGCGTCCTGGAGGGGGTGTAAGAGCCCGAGCGTGGTCAAGGCCCAGGAACCCGCTGAGCCTGCACCCCGTCGGGGGCAGCCCGGAGAATGGGGTGACCTACCTGCGCCCCGGCCGGGGGTCGGGCGGCCGTCGCCTCCTGGTCTGCAGTGTTCCACTGGTCGGCGGGGGCGGGGGCCCGGGGAGGGGGCCGTGCTGGAAGACAAGGCCATGGTCAGTGGTCTGGGCTCGGGCCCTGTCACTCACCTGTGTCCCCTCGGGGGGCGAGGGCACGTGCGAGAGAGAAGCAGGTGCATGGCAGCTGTTCCCCCAGCGCTCAGAGCCATGCCCACCACACAGGGACCCACGCAGGCAGGCCACAGGCACGGGGGGCATGCGGGCCCATGGCAGGGTCCACCAGGGGATGCCCTATGGGGACACGATGGCCCCGCGACAGCCAGAGCGTCTGGGATTTTCCGAGAAGCCAGAAGAAATCGGGACTTTTATGTCACATCTCAGAAGCCTTGAAGCTTGAGAACGAAAGTCAAACAAACAGAACCCCCAACCGCACCCCCGTGGCAGCGAAACAAGACCGTGGGACCCGGGAGGGACCCGTGCGTAGTCTGCAGTGCACGTCGGTGTGCCCCAGTGACGGGCGCCACATGGCCCGGACACGAAGGCACGTGCACACTCGCAGGAGGAAGCCGTGCTCGACCCACTGCCTAGGGAAGCTTCCAGAACAAGTACTGTTGTGAACCCTCTACTCTGTACAGACGTGGATGGAGTCCCTTTCCGGAGACGTTCACGCCTGGAGTCCCAGGTCTTCCCTGAGAACGCCCCGCCTTTCCGAGCGCCCCATCCCTTAGGGGTTCTGTGCTGCACGCCCTGGGACACACCCCAACAGGACCAGCCTTTCCGCTGCAGGGAGTCCTTGTCACCCCGGATGGCGAAATCCAGAAGCACCAGGAATTGGCTGGACTCAGCTCACCAGCTACCGGGACCAAGAGCACTGAATCCACGTGACAAGGGAATGGGGACGCAGGAACCACGAGGACCGGTGACGCGTCCTATGGGCATGAACTCTGGAGGGCTTGGAGCGGGGGCCGCAGCAGTGAACCTGGCCTCCCGGGGAGGGGTCGTCAGGTGACAGCAGTGCTGGGGGAAGAGCTTCCTGTCCCTGAGTGCTGTGACCGGCTGGCCCTTCCACACGACCCTGTTTAACCTGCTGTTTTCCTACTCCAGGTGACAGAGGGAAACTCTGAGAGGTTCAGTAACCAGGCAGAGGCCACTGCAAGGGAGCGCAGAGCGCGGTCCTGAACCCTGGGCACCTCTGTGCACTGATGCTCCTGCTCCTGTCACTGGTCCCAGGTCAGGGAGAGCAAGGCAGAGGCGGGGACATAAGCCTGGGTGCTCACTGAGGCTCAGGGACCCTTCTGAGCCCCTGGGGACACCGGAGGTCACACTATAGGGCACTGAGGGGTCACTGCGGGGTCACTGCAGGCGGGCAGGGAGGGACAGGGCGCACCCTGCTTGGCATCTGCCTTGGCAGCAATGTCCAGGGCAGCTTTGAACACGAGTGGTCCCTCCGCTACAAAGTCCCCTTGTGTACCTCTCTCATGTGCCACTTCTGTGACACCATGCGAGTCAGTTTTTCAGAGTAAGTGTCCTGTTTCCCTTTACAAATAGTTTTCAAGTTGTTCATGGTCAGCTCAGAGCATGCCCCCCGTCCCCCCATGGCAGGACTGACAGACATAAGCTGCTTATGGCGTGGAGACTCCGCAGAGCCCCGACTCTTGAAAGGAAAGCCTCGCTCACGCTCAGCGTGCACTGGGGGGCTCTGCCCTGGGCATGCTGGGGCTCACCGTGCTTGGGGAAGGGCCGGTGCTCCCGCTTCTGGCTCAGCGGCTCCTGCTGTCCTGAGCGGAGGCTTCCAGCGTGTTCTCGAGACCCCCCCTGGAGCTGCGGCTGGAAGTCTGCCCCGTCCCATGCTGCCGCCAGTGTGGCTTGCCCCTCTGAGTGCGCAGGACTGCTGACCTGGGACATGAAGCCAACACCGTAATGGGCGAGGGGACGAGGAGAGGGCCGGCTGAGGGCCACACGCCCCCCAGGAGGCCCTCAGAGGTGGACAGAAGGTGTGCGGAGACGTGGAAGCCTCAGGCCATTCCAGGCGAGTCTCCCAGAGCATCGGGTCGACAGGACTGCCCACAGGTGTGGGCATGAGGGACAGGACAGTGCTCTTCATTGGTACCCAGAGGGGGGCTGTCGGGGTGAAATGCAGAGCCGTCTGGTGATCAGGACCGGCAGTGTGTGAGTCCTCACGTCTACCAGGGTCACCGAGAAGTGCAAGTTCCCAGAACACACACAGATTCACCAGCGAACTGAACACATGAAGGCAAACTCCACCTGGAGAGCCCGTCTGACCAGGGCAGCCGAACGTGCGGGTCAGAGCTGAACCTGCACACGGCGCAAATCTCGCACGGTTCCGTGAGGTCAGCGGAAGGGCTGCTGAAGCCACCGACAGGGACCACCTGGCAGTTCCCCTGGAGAAGGGCGCCAGCCGTGATGGCACGGGGTGGGGGGTGCACTTCAGAAGACACGGGTTGGAGTCCTGAGGGACCGGAGAGGGTCCTGGGCCAGCTGATGAAGTCGTCCCCCAACGGCCACCAAAAGAGCCCCCTGAGGAGTAACCTGCAGAAGTCAAGCCCTGTGAAACTTCGTGTGCTGTTCTCCCCTATGATTTTTTTTTTTGGTGGGGGGAGGGAAATTTTATGGCAAAGATTTGAAAACATACAGTGAGATGCGTCCTGCTTAATTTCATTTGCAAGATAATATGTCAACCAAAGCTTTGTGTGGGTGTGCGTGCGCATACGTGTATTTAATGTGAAATGCTGCTGTCCCGGCTGAGTGGATTCACTTTAAAGGTCTTTCATCAGCACCAGGGTCGCTCCGTGGGGGTGGGGGGCTTGCAGCAGCGCGCCCCCGCCCCCCTGCCTTCCCCACCCCACCCCCTTCCCACAGACATTAGGGAGACGCGCTCTCACCCGCCGTCTTACTCTTCCCGTCTCTTTCTCCAAGTGTATCACCAGGGCCACCGCCTCCTCCCCACTCTCCGGACACTGCGTCTGCGCCCACGCCTGAATCTTCTCGGGCAGAATGGTGAGGAACTGCTCCACGACGAGCAGCTCCAGCATCTGCTCCTTGGACCGCAGCTCTGGCTGCAGCCACCGACAGCAGAGGCCCCAGAGCTGCCGGAACGCTTCGCGGGGCCCGCCCGCGTCCTCGTAGGAGAACCGCCGGAAGCGTCTGCGGAACGTCTCCGCCTCGAAGCTCCCCGGCCCCTGCAGAACCGGCTCCGGGGCCCAGCCGGGGTCCTCCTCCACCTTCATCGTTAGGCACCCCTCCACCTCCGGGGCGGGCGGGGGGCGGCCCTCCAAGGGTGCGCGCTCCCGCCCAGGGGTCCGCCGCAGCGCGCTCGGATAAAGAAACGCTCCGAGGGCGGCGCGCTCAGTGGCGGTGTCAGCACTAACCCGGCCTCAGGCCCGTTCATCAGATCCGCCCTCCGCCCCCGACGCGGCGGACGTGCCCCGCGAGGTCCCCAACCCCGGCTCCTCTCCGGGCGGGACGTGACCCTGCGAGCTGGCGGTCCAGGGCGCCTGCCTCCGTGCCAACGCCATGCCGGACCCGGCGGGGCTGCCGGGCTGGAGGCCGCCGGGGGTGGGGCCGGCACCCGGGCCCGGGCTCCGCGGAGGCCAGGCCGGGGGCGGGAGGGGTCCGGCTGCGCTCCGGAGGCCTCCGCACGACAGGCGGAGAGCGGCGACGCGGTCCGGGGTCTGTCTGCGGGGAGTGCCCCTGCGGGGACCCGGCCAGGTCTGGCAGGGGGCGCGGCTGCCGGCTCCCGCGCACGGCCCCGCCCCTGCCCGCGGCCCCGCCCTGCGCCGCGCGCTCCCTGCCCGCGGCCCCGCCCCTGAGCCGCGCGCTCCCGCGAGCCCTCCCCGACCCCCCGGAGCGCGCACCCCGCCCGCGGCCCCGCCCCCTGGACGCGCAGACGGCGCGGGGGGCTCTGGGAGCCGTGGTCGCGCATGCGCCACCCGCGGGGCGGGCGCTCGGGGTGCGCGCCGAGCGGTGGGGTTGGGGGGAACTCACGGCGGCGCGCGGCGCAGGGGCGGGGCCTCGCTGGCGCGGACCCGAGGGGCGCGCAGGGGCGCGGAGGCGCCTTCCCGCGGCGGGGGGACACGACAGGGCCCGGCCGCCGTCGCCCTCTGTCGCCCTGGGGACGCCTCCGAGGCGGGGGGCGCAGCCCCGGGGAGGCGACCGAGTGCCGTCTGTCGCGAAAGGAGGCCTGAGGGGCCGGGGGCTCCTTGGCCGGGCGGAGGGCACCCTGCAGGCGGCGACGCTCTCCTCGTGGGGGACGCGGGAGGCCGTCCTTCAAGGGCGCCTGCGAGCGGCTCCGTGCGTTCCTGCGCAGCAGGGTGAGGGCGCGGGACTCCGAGGGAGTGGGAGTGAGCGCACGTGGACGTGCCGGGAGGGCCTCTGGCCGGTGCCCGCGGCTCCCCGCGGAGGTGGGGCCCTGCCACGCGCGCCCGGGCGCGGTCCCTCCCGCGCTGACCGCGTGCCGGCGGTATTGTGTGCACTTGGCCCCGTCACTGGGAAAAGCCTTGCTCCGTGGAGGGAAGGGAGCCTCTTCCTCGAAAGCAGTGCAGGGATGCCATGCCTATTTTTAGATGTTTATTTTTAATTTTGTAACTTTTCAGTGACCGCTGACGCTCGGGGCCATGTGTGTGTCAGGTGTATAAGTCACAGTGCTTCGCTCAGGTCCCAGGCTGGGAGTGCATAAGGGGAGGGAGGGTCCCAGAGAAGCCAGGGGGGCACCTCCTGTAGGTCAAGGTGGGGGGTCTTCACATAGCTCACTCTTGCTTTCTTTCATTTCTTTTTTTTCTCTTTTAAGATAATGCGCCTTGAGCCCCTGTTTTATGCCAGGCGGGGCGATGGGCGGGGAGCACGAACAGAACTCCCGCCTCGGCTGAGCTTCCGGTCTGGTGGGCAAGGCAGGCGCTCATCTGAGAGTCACAACCTAAGGTACCGTCGTAACGGGAGGCTGGTGCCCAGACCGCCTGTGTCTCTGTGGCCTTTGACCTGACCCGGTGGGCAGTACCGTCGTAACTGGGGAGGCTGGTGCCCAGACCGCCTGTGTTTCAGTGGGCTTTGGCCTGACCCGGTGGGCAATACTGGGGGGGTGGGCTGGTGCCCAGAACGCCTGTGTCTCAGTGGGCTTTGGCCTCACCTGGTGGGCAGTACTGTCGTAACTGGGGGGCTGGTGCCCAGAATGCCTGTGTCTCTGGGCTTTGGCCTGACCCCGGGGGCAGGTCTGCGAAGCTGTCTTTGAAGAGGTAACGCCAGGGGTGAGGTCCAAAACAGGAGTAAGAGCTTATGACACCCCCTCAGGTCCCCACAGAAACTTTGGGAGCTGAGGACAATGTGGTGACGTAGCTGCCCAAGGTCACCTCGGATTACCTTGTAGAATGCCCTCCTGGGTATAATGCGTGCCCACATTCTTGGCCCAAATGTTCAGGGGGGGAAAATATTTCCTTTTAATTTTTTAATTCAAAGTTTTATTTCTTTCTATTATTTAGGTACTTTGGGTTTTTTTGTATTATAAAGGAATTTCGGCATTTATTTTTTAACATTATGGTACAATAATTTTATGTAACAAATGATTACAAAACACAAGAACAGATACAAGGTACAGGAGATATATAAAAAAGATTTTTTATATTAAAAATTTAGCATATTCCAGGGTATTAGCTTGCATATGGATAGCGTTACTGATTTCTAGAGTCACACTTTTAACTCGTAAGCATAAATAAAAGAATTAAGAACATTTATGTAGATACGGAATTAGTACTACCCGTGTATAATGAGCATCCTTATTTTTCCCTCACCAATTTGGGCAAAAAAAGTGCACAGTACACATGGCAAAATACAGTACGTGGTGACTCAGGGTTCAGATTCAGTTAAGAAGAGGGTCTTTTCTGTGGTCCGTGGGCCACTTGGTAGTTTTAGGAGAGGCAACTGTCCAAGCCCCCAAAGTATTTGTGTGCCTGCCTTTTGTACCCCTTCACCTCTTCACATTGGGAATCTTGTCTTGGTTCCCTCTACTTACCTAGCCCATTTTAGATTTACACACGATTTTTGTTTTGATTCGGTTCAGTTCTTACCTAGAACTTTAGGTGTTGACCTTGGGTCCACCATGACAAGCAGGGCCCCAGATGTTATACTCAGCCCCTCAACTCCAGGCTGTCAGGGAGGGACAGGCAGGGTTCAGATCTTAGACACCGCTCTCCGGAGACAGCCAGGGGACAGGGATCCTCCCTCAGCAGCTGAACTTCCTGTTCCACCACGGGGGCTAGAGTGAGACACGCTGTCCGATCTGCACAGGACATTTATCACTTGGCCTCAAGCAGTGCCTCCTGCAGCAGGGTGTTGGAGCCTACCCTTCATTGTTGCTTAGGTGCAGCATCAGAAGGTCTTAGGAGGTGTGTGTTTCTTTGTCTTGTTTTTGGGGGCCTCTCAGCAGTGTGCGTGCACACACACACACACACACGCACACTCATGCATGTGTATTTTAATGAAAGCTTTCAAACACAGGAAAGAGTAGAATTAACCCTCATGGTCTCATTCTCCAGCTGTAAAAATTAGCACCACGCAGCCAGGCTCATCTTCCTAAATGTCTATCCCCTCCCCAGTCCTGGATTATTTTGAAGCAAATCTCAGACATACTGCTTTATTTGTAACCGTCAGACTGCATTGCCGAGAGACAGAGATTCGCATTTGAAGCACAACTTCGGAATAATCATAAGCTCCCCAGTAGCATCAGCAGTTCTTGAGTTGTAGCATCTTTTCGAAGCAGCTCATTTGTCTGAACGGCGGTCTGCCTTCTGGGCGGGTGAAAAAACCCGCCTTTCCTGCACGTGCTCTAGCGGGTGTTGAATTCACTTCAGCTCGAGGACGTGGGTCCCTGGGACACGGGGAGCAGGTTATTGCAAAAGCGGCAAATCCGTATAGGTCGGTAAACGAACGTTAAATCGTTTCGAGATGTGCTCTCTGTGCCCGTCCTAAGTTGTGGCCTCCGGTAGCATGGAAGGATAAATTTATGCTAAGCCACTCAGCTTGTGACACTTCGCTACAGCAGCCCTGGCAAACTATTAGAAGAATCTAGAAGCGTAAACAGAAGTCATTAGAAAAGGAAAAGGAAAACTAGGGTGTGGTGTCTTGGCAGCCAAGACAAACAAGTGTTGCAAGAAGAAGGGAATGGACCCTTGTATTAAGGCTCTTGAGAAATTAAGCAGGATGACTGAGAAGGGGCCATTCGATGAGATTTTGCACCCTATTTGGGGGTTCCTGTCCCTCCCACTTCTCGTATTGGAGATTGATATTCAATATTCACCTTTGAGGATGGTTTCGATTTTATCAGCTTATCTTCAGCTGCTGGAAGAGGTGGGCTGTGTGGCCAGGTAGAGTGACCAGGTCGCCTTCCTTCCGGTTTGCTTGCTTCCCGTCTCTCCTGGGAGTTGACGATACTTTGGGCAGCGTTTTGTGTCTCCCTCCATCACGTCCATGGTCACCACTCTGCTCGGCAGGACAAGGCGGTCACTGCCTGTTCCCGGTGGCCTAAGAGTCTCAGTGAGTGAGGGGGCCACTTGGCGGGTCTGAACCCCATTCCTGGTACCCCCATCACCACATGCCACCCACTGCTTCCTGTTCTGAATGTGGACCGCCCCCTGCACCCACGTTCAGCATGGAGGCAGTGTGTGGCACGTGGCGCGTGGCGCTGGGGGTACCGGGAAGGCTCGTGTTCGTAGCGTCCCCTCCTGCACACACTTGGAGCTGTTTTTCTTCTGTTCGGCATTGATGGTCCACCGCTGACCCTTTCCTTGGTTTTCATCAATATGACGTGCTTATTATTTCACAGTACGTTTTCTTGGGACATTTCGAGGACTTACAGACTGGGAGCAGAGGTGGGCACGTGGACACATGCTGACATCTCGGATCAATCCTCCGATATGTTCCTTTTTTTGTGTATGGGTATTGATTCCATCTTTGTGCCGTGTTCGGTTCTAATGAGAATTCACTGGCACATCCCCCTTGACATTTCTTCTGAATGATGCTGTTTGAATTAACACCACCAGTGGTCATTCCCAATAAATGTAGCCTCTACGTATCGACCTAACAAATAATTTGTTAATTATTTACTCTGTACATATCACAGTTGGTGATGCAGAAAAATACAGTATGAGGTCTCTATTCTTAAGTTATAATCCACTTGCAAAAGCAGAGGCAGCCACATGAAAGATTTTTTAAAATGCAGGAAATAAGCAACAGGAAGTCTTTATTGACCTGGGCTATTTCAGTGGCAAATGAAAATCGTTTTAAGTGTTTTAAAAAGTGTTATCTGATGGATTTCGGAGCCTAGAAGAGTGCCTTCCACAGATATTTGTTGGGTGAACGAATGTAAGGAATTCATTGTCTCGTGTAACTGAAATGTCCAGGGGAAGTTTAGGTTCAAGCACAGCTGCATGCAGAGACCAAGGTCAAGTCCTCAGGCATCTGGTCCCTCCCTTTATTTGGTCCTGCGTTCTTCTGCCTCGGTCTTCTTTTCAGAAAGGTTCTTTGGGTCACGTGGCGCCTGTTGATCTGCTGAAAGAGAGGACCCTCTACCCTCCTCACCCTCAGCAGTTTGAGCAGGACTCCTGGGGCTGCCACTCACAGCGTTGACTTGGGTCACGTGCTCATTCCTTAGCCAATCATTGTGAGCAGGGGATGGAACCTCTGATTGGTCAGGCCTGGGTCACACATCCATCCCTAGGACTGAGCCTTCTGAGCCATGTGGATCAAGCACTTTTGGGCCTGGGAACACCCCAGTGTCTGGGTGTTTTGTCCCAGGGAAAAGCTGGGTCGGTGTCACCCAGGCCCTGGTATCAGAGGGGTCACAGGCAGCGTACGGCTTCACACGATCGGGTCCAGTAATGAGAGCTGTCCGTGCAGAGGGTTTGGCAGTGGCCAAAGCAGACCTCACGGGGAGACAGAGGCAGTTCAGCGTGAGGACCGGGCAGGATGTGACCTGGTACGGAACAGGGATTCTAGAGGCAGGTGAGAGTCGGATATATTCAGGGCTCACCGTGACCTGCTGGGGTACCTGGTGCAGGAGAGGGACGTCAGAGAGCCAGTGTAACTGTGACTTTGACCAGCCACCCCGGGCTATGTAGGTGACCTCTGCCCGAGCTAGCCTGTCGTCTACCCTCCACCCTCTGATGCACGGCTGACCCACCTGGGTTCTCACTGGCTTTTACCTCCGGAGTTCAGAGGTCACCTGCGTGGGCCCCGTGTCTGCTTCGTGAGGCTGCTTCCTCGTTGTTGGCGAAGGCTGGGGTCCACGGACGCCCTCCTGTGACCGCCCCGGTTCACTGCCCGTGAGGGACTGCCGGCTCTGCTGAGACCCGGATGCGGGGGGCGTCTGCAGCACCAGCCAACAGAAGCAAAGCCGCCCTCCCTCTCAGGAAACGGGGCGCCGCCAAAGCATGGAGCGGCTGAGGGGCTCCCAGTCTGGAGTGCAGGGTCCTAGACCCAGAGTCAGTGCCCCTCTCTGTCACTTTGCACCGTGTCTGATCCTGTGACTTTAGCCCCAGTGACGGGACAGGCAGAAAGCTCGGTCATTGTGCAGTGACCCAGAGGTCTCCTTTCATGGACACCAGGAAGTCCCCATTGTCTTGGTCTTCGTCCCCCCACCCCCCTCGTCATTTTCTGACAGGGTCTCAAGGCCTCCTGTGTCCCAGCCCCTCTCACCTGCCCCAATAAGACCCATTTGCCCTCCATCCTCAGGTTTTCAGTGCAGGCACCTAAACGCCGTCCGACCCCTAGGTCCCCATTGGTCCACTCTGATCGGGTCACGTTGGTGTATCGTTGAGCTGAAAGACGTGCCTCACGCCAGGGGAGAAGCTGGGAGGGGCCCTGGAAACCGGGGGGACAGAGGACCCCATCTTGCTCCACTGGTGGGGTGAGGGTGGGATGGAAGGGCTAAGCGACCACACAGCGCCGCGGGTTCTGCACTGGCTGGAGCTCCGTCGCCCCCTTTTATCCGTGGTTTCAGTCACCTGCGGTCCACCACGGTCTGAAAACACGAACTGGGAAATTCCGGAAGGAAACAGTCCATCGTTGTAAGTTGCGTGCCATTCTGTGTAGTGTGACGACATGTGGTGGCATCCTGCCCAGGACATGCACCATCCCCCGTCCCCGTGTCCACACTGTGTCCACTGCCTGCCTGTTTGTCAGTTAGTGGCCGTCTCGGTGATCAGGCCGACTGTCACAGCACCGCAGGGCTTGTGTTCACGTCACCCTTGTTTTACTTAGTAATGACCCCACGCTGCAGGAGTCGTGATGCCGGCGACTCGGATGCGCCAGTGAGAAGCCGGAGGCGCTTCCCTGAAGTGACAGCACGTGCAGGGGAGAGTGCAGTGTGTACAGGGTCCAGGCCTGTCCGTGGTCGGACGTCCCCGGGGGTCTTGGACCGAGTCCCCTGGGGATAAGGGGGGACTAGTGTGCCGTGAGAATGTCCTGCAGGAAGCACGGTTCGCTTTTGAGAGATTTGCAAACAAAACAGCCCTCGTCTCCCTGGCCTGAGGTGCCTGGGGCTGAGTCCACGGGCCGCCCCTCCCACTGTTGGCCCAGGACTGAAATGACGTCATCCTGCGCAGGAAGCGTTGGCCGGCTCCTTCGGAGTTGAGCCACCATCTCTCTCTCTCGTCATCTGCTTCTACGGAAGGGGGAGCCTCAGTCCTGGGGTTCAGAGCCTGCTGTCGGGGACCCTGATGTCCCCGCCTCCCCGTGAACACTGCCAGATGGGACCAGCTGCCCTTCAAACTGCGGTTGGGTTTGGGGTCAGCGGTCGGGCTGCTTACGTGCATGTCTCAGGTGGGCTCATGTCTTGGGTGGGCTCGTGGGTCATTCTCCCGGTGACAGGCCGGCTCTGCCAGCTCTCTGCTGGCTGAGGAGACACCTGCGTGACGCTCTTGGCCTGTCCGCCAGGTGCCAAAGGTCACGTCTGCCTGAGGATGGAGCCCACCCAAGAAGAAGGCGAGGCCGGAGAGGGCGAGGGCGTGTCAGAGCTCTGACGTCATCACTGGAGCGCCCAGTCCCAACGGCACCTGTGGCCAGAGCCGCTGGCCTTTTTGTCCTCTGGACCGATAACTTGCTTGTCTTGCCGAGGCCGCTTTGAATGAAGCCCAGATGATTGTGACTCGTGCACTAAGCGTTCATGCCTTGTCACAGATGACTTAGATGTTGTCACCTCCACGAGGGTCCCGGTAATTTGCACGGACCCTACAGGCCAGCACGGAGAGGGGTCGGGTCAGAGCAGGTGGGTCCTGGGCCTTGGAGGCTGTGCTGTGCCCAAGCCTGTGACAGTGCTCCAGGGTGCAGCTTCTGCAAGGTTCACAGCAGCCGTGACTCCTTCCCGTGGAGACGCTGCCTCCCCCCTGCCCATGCCACGCCGCGGGGCGGCCCGAGCTGTCACGTGACGTCCGTGAACTTGCAGGTCACCGTGTGTCCCATCTTGGTTTTCCATGCCGCTTTGCCAGTGCGGCTTTGTGAGGGGGCGCACACGCGTGTACACACGTGCACCCACGCTTCCTCAGGCCAGGCCACGGCTCCCGCATCAACCACGTGTAAACAACGGTCCTTCTGGGACGTCAGCAGGTGGCGGCGAGCACCTCGGAGAGGACCTGGGAAGCGCGACTGGAGCGGCCGCTCGAGCACGCAAACCTGGCGATAGCCCCGAGGGGACAGCCGCCCCGGGGCCGGGAATGAGGGGGCTGGGGACGGGGCCGCTGGGCGCACGGCCGCGGGCGGGCAGCCTGCGGTGGGTCACAGGTCGCTCACTGGGCTCCTCGCTTCCTCCCAGCCCGAGGCGGCCGTCCTCCTGCAGTGGGGCCGGCCGGTCAGAGCTGCCTTGAAAATACTAAATGAGTAAACCCTCGGACGTCGTGCGGGCACCGTAAGCAGTGCCGCCGCCGCGCGAGCCGCTGAAATACCGAACAGTTTGCACACCGTGAGCCCGCGGGGTGACAGCGTGCGGCTGCTGTTTCTGGGGAGCCCTTCCTCCTCCAGGGCCCCGTGATCGCAGGGGAAGGCCCCTCTGACAGCGCGGTGCCTGTGCTGGTGGCCGTGACATGTCTGCGTCTTGCCCCCCCCCCCCCCAGGCGCTTCAGAGACCCCTGCAGGGGTGGCGGGGTCAGCGCCCTGTGCGTTTCCTACCCGAGATGCTCCCGTCAGTGACCGGAAAACGCAGGTGTATTCAGGACGGGTGCCTGTGCCCGCGTCACAGCCCTGCACCGCCACGTTCCCGTCACCTCCTGCGAAGGCGGAGGCCACGCAGCCCCGAGCGGCAGCCCCGAGCGGCAGCCCCGAGCGGCAGCCCCGAGCGGCAGCCCCGGCTCTGCCATTCCCAGCGACGGGGGGCAAGGTCACTGGGTGGTCACCATGAGAATCGCCTCCAGGGGCTTTTACAAAATGCTGGGACTCTGACTGGGTAGGGCAGGGACGGGGCCCAGCCATGGGCTTTGTTGAAAGGTGCTGTGGGCACCCCTAACTTCACGGTCGTGAGCTTCAGCCCCTCTGGGATTCCACGAGCCGAGAGGAGGCGTAAGCCGGCACGCCACTTCCTTCGGCGATGGGCATTCGGTCCCGCTAAAGCAGCTTTTGGGGTAGCTTTGATTACGTAAGTAACCATCCAGTGCACCCTCCTCAGAACACTTCGACCAACAGCACTGGGGCGGGAAGCACGAAAGGCCAACCCCGGTTCCTTCCCGCGCGTGTCCTTCCAGAAACTTCCCTTTGCCTGTGTTCACGACAACGTGCGTGTCCGCGTACGTCTTCAGTGACGTGCACGGGACCGCTTCCCGTGCTCGGTGACGTCTTTCCCTTCTCCCGGGGGTCGGTCCGTGTGCCTCGGCGGGGTCTCCACGTCAGTGAGCACGAGTCGGCCTCGTGGTCGTTGCAGTCACGTCTGTCGTGCGGGCGACACCGTCGCTGTGGCTTCCTGAACCGCTCCCCGTGGCGCTGGGCACGTTAGGGGGTTTGCACCTTCTCACTCTTGCAGAGCAGTTTGCAGGGAACGCTGTTGTGCGTGCGTCTTGGTGCACGGGGGCGCGCACAACGATGCCAAAGTCTGCCCATGTGCTCCCCAAAATGTGCTGCTAATTGGCATTCTTTAAGAAAAGCTACTCCTGTACTTGGACATTTAGTGTCATTTTATATTGATTCCAGGTGTGCAGCGTCGTGGTCAGACAGCTGTTTCGGTTAAGAAGTGACCCCCCCCGACCAGTGTGGCACCCACCTGGCACCGTACACGCCATGACCCCACTATTGACCGTCCCCTGTGCTGCACTTCACACCCTGTGGCTGTTTCGTAACTGCCCACCTGGACGCTGTCACTTCACCTTTCCCCCCGCCCCCCAGCCTCCCGCCTGTCCATCCCCCCGATACGTCCCGTCCCCATCCGACACCACGCCGAGGAATTCCATGCTACTGACCACTCCGCGTGCTGTGCCCTCTGTGTCCATGACTACTTTGTGACAACCAATGTTGTATGGAAGTCCACAGCCTGAGCTGGCAGGTCCTTTGTAGGGAAAGGCCGCTGGACGCAGCTTGGGTGGGCCCACGAGGTGGGTGGGGCGGGGGCTCAGGGAGTCACTCGGGCGGGGCTGACGAAAGGGGAGCGCCAGTTTGATGGACAGATGTGGCAGCTGCCTGCTTCCGCACGTGGGGAGGTCGGGGGGTGCGGCGCAGCAAGGCAGCAGTGGCCCCGCCGGCTCCTCTGTCCGGGGGAAAGCCGCCCCTCCAGCCCGCTCCCTGCAGCTAGAAAATTCCCTTTCTCCTTGCATGTCCCTGGGGCTCAGAGCGCGTGAGTCCGTCCGCGAGGACGTCCGTGCATGGACCCTGTAAGAGCAGCTCCTGGGACTGCAGCCGCCCTCCGGCTCACGCCGCCACCACGTCCACTGGTTTTCACAGCCCGACGTTGTGGGGACGTCTGTCCCCAGCCCTGGGACCCAGCGGGGACCGCTGCAGCTGAACTCTCCCCCAGCTTTTAATGGTCACGCGCGGCTGTGGCACCGGCTCCTTTCAGGTCCCCGCCCCCCACCGGTCCTGAGGCGGCTTTTTCTCGCGTCCTTCGTTGTGGGGCTTCGGTTCGGCGAGACGTCAGGTGGCTCTCAGGATGGTGGCTCCGTGGTTGAGCTGTGATGTTGGCGTGGTCCTGAGCGGAGCTGAGCGCAGGTCACCGGCTCCGCCGTCTTCCCCGGAGACCGCCCGGCGGCGCTCGTCAGGATGAGTGTGGGTCCCCGCTTTCCGCCCTGCTTCTCCCACCTTTTCAGGGGTGCGTGCTGTGCCTGGGACGTCCGGCCGACGGCTGGGCAGCAGGACTTGGAAACAAGCCAGGGGCGCCCGTCTTCTGCAGCCCCCGACCCCGGCGACGCGCGTCTCCGTGCGGGGGCTGTTGGCGCAGGAGCTCCTCTCAAACGGGGGCCCCTGAGTGCCGGGGTTTCAGTTTCTGACCCGTTTCGGGGTCGTTTTCGTGGGTGGCCTGAGGCGGAGGCCCCCCACTTCCTTTTCCTGGGTGGACACCCGCCCCTTCCAGCCTGGTCTGCTACCGGCCCCTCCTGCACGGCATCGATCGGCTCCTTTGCCGAACGTGAGGGGTCGAATACGTGTGTCTCCCGGACCCGCGTCCGGCCCATCGATCTGTTTGTGTGGCCTCACTCAAGTCTTTGTCTTTTAATTGGAGGTTATTGATGAGGCTGGTTGACTCCCTTGTGTGCGTCCTGATGTCTTCAGTCGGGCCCGGTCCCCTCGCTAACAGGCAGGGATGCGTGAAGCAAGCCGCAGAGCGCGCGCCCACGGCCGGTACGTGGCCCCCAGAGCCGTCAGGACCAGGGGCCCCGCCCTGACCCGTGACAGTCGGGGAAAGCATCGGGCAGCCCGCGTTGGTCACCATTGCCTCCTGGAGCGGTGACGGTGGCAGTGAGCGACACAGGAGGGCTGCCGTCGCCAAGACTCCTGCGCTCCTGGCGTCAGCCCAGTGCCCTGCCCACCTCTCTCTCTCGTACCCTGTGCCCAGGGCTCAGAACCCCCAAACGCTGCCCAGCCGCCTGGAGGGCGGACCTGCCGAGACCACGTGCTGTCACGGCCGCGATCACTGCTTGTGCCGCTCATCTCGGGTGACTTCCTAGTTGCAGTATTACCGGGAAGCGGGGACGGCGTGAGTCTGCTCGGGCCGCCCGCGCACGGACTGGGGCTTCAACTCTCGAGATTTATTTGTGCATTTTGGAGGCTGGAAGTTCAAGGTGACCTCGCTCCTGACGGGCTGTTTTCTCCGTATCCCCCGTGCTTCCCCGTCCCCGTTGTGTCAGGGCCCCACCCTAACGACCTCCTGTCACTTACACGACCTCTCAAAGGACCCTGTTTCCAAACCTGAGGTGCTGGGGGTTGGGACTTGCACGCACGGACTTGGGGGGGGGACACAGGTCAGCCCACGGCACCCTCGAGGGTGGGGGTCAGACATGGCCCGTCAGTCACAGCGGCCCCTCCTGTGGCCCCCAGGATGCACAGCCCTGTGTTCTGTCTTCGTCCTCAGTCTTTTCCTCTGAAGGTCGTCCCTGAGTTCACAACGTACTTGTGTCGCCACGAACGTGACCGTGTTAGAGGAGGGCGTCCAGGGCACGCAACCCGCCGTGGACCCCGGCGCTGGACCCTGGCCGCCCCCTCCCGTCCTCGGGATGCACGTCCGCCCGTGGGAGCCGTTTCTGAGACCCTCCGGACGGCACGTGCCTGACCCCCTGAGGCCTCCGAGAGTCTGGAAGAGTCCGGGCCGGGGTGGAGGTGGACGGGTCTCGGGTCGCCCGGCACTTGCCCCGCAAGGAAGGTCCTTTGCTTATCCAACCTGCCGACCCCCCACCTGGAGTGGCTTCCCTCTGTCCCCCGTGTCACCTGGCGCTCCGTGCCGCGGGGCCGGGGGGAGACTTCCCAGGTCGTGAGCCCACAGGCACGTGAGGGCCGTCCGGGACGCACCCAGCCGTGTGCCATGACTGACACCGGCCGGTTCCTGGGCCGCCCTCGCCCGCGACGGGTCCAAACCCTCTGAGCCCGTTTCGCGAGCGGGTCCTTCCCTCCTGTAGTGCAGCGATGGCCTCACCCCTGGCCGTGCCCCTGCAGAGCTTGGCGGCGTCCTTACCGTCGCGCCCAGGTCCTGCGGGTGCCATCGAGCTGCACCGAGCTCTCGGTCCCTTTTGTCTCCGTGGGGCTCTGCACGTCAGGTGTCCGGTTCCGGACGCTAAGCAGCACCGGAAGGCGCGACACGCAGGGCCCAAGGTCTTCCATCCCAGACCCCCGTCTCCTGCTCCCCGGAATAACCTGTTTTCGTCATTCCTCTTCTTAAATATCCTCGTCGTTACTTTCACAACTTAATATTTTTATACTTTCGCTTTTTTCATTTATCGTAAATCCTTTATGATTTACTGTGAAATAATGGTCTTAAAACCCTACTCCGAAATTAGCTGCTTCGTCATGTACAGTTCCAGCAGTTACTTCTTTTATTTTATTTTTCAACGTATTTTTATAGTTAGACTTATTGGGGTGACGTCTGCTAGCAAGGATGACACAGGTTTCCGGCTACCGGGCACCGTCAGCTTGTGTCATCAA
>PVJL010016346.1:0-21243 GCA_004026885.1 Lyroderma lyra
TAGTACATGGCCTCAGACAGGGTCGAGAGCCACTAGAGTGGTGACTGACTAGAGCAGCATCAACAGGAGGGAGTGGGAAGTGACCCAGCAGCGGCTGGCAATGGCCTGACCAGATTTCCATTGTTGGTGGCACATGGTGCCCAGGAAGGAGGTGGGAAACGTACAACTTTAATGTCCCAACATCCCAGAGGAGAAAAAATTGTAACTGAAGGAAATGTAAGAAAACAGTCCAAAGTAGATGTAATCAGCTATGGATATTGTGAAACATATCACGGTCTCATTAGTATGAATATCACAATTTTTATTAAAATAAAAATAAATTTCAACAGTCTCTAAATCTTTCATATAAAATTGGATTCAGGATGAGAAAAATAGCAGAATTAGATGCACTCCCTCCAACAGAGGAAGACAGATACAAATTCCCATTGCTTATAGCTGAAATCCAGGAAGAAAATGGACCAGTGGAACTGAAACAAATTCATAGATATAGAGAACATTTGCTTGTTGCCCGATGGGGAGAGCATTGGGGGAGTTGGTGGAATAAGAAGAAGGGATTGGGAAGTTCAGTTTGGTTGTTACAAAGCAATAGTTATGAGGATGTAGATATAACATGGGAATATAGTCAATAATGTTGCAATAACTTTGTTTGGTGTCCGATGGGTACTAGCTTTGCTGGGGTGATGGGAGAGCTGCAAGGGTGGGTGAAAAGCAGGAAGAAATCAAGAAGTACAAATTTATCACCACAGAATAGTCACAGGGATGTAAGGTACAGCAGGGAGCATACAGTCAGTAACATTGTAATAACTATATATGGTGTCAGAGGTGAACCTGATATATTGGAATGAGGATTTTGTGAGTTACATAAATGTCTCATCACTATGCTGTATACCTGAAACCAAAATAATATTGTATGTCAAATATAATTGAGAAAAAGGAGATTGGGTTCAGAAAAGCAAACCTTTTTATTTATTTCTCTTATTAGTTTCATGTGTACAGAAGAACATAATACTTAGACATTATCATTTTCATACAGTAATAACCCCAACAGGTCAACTTTGTATGTGATACCTTACATAGCTTTTACAATACAATTGATTATATTCCTTGAGTCGTGTTCCACATCCAAAGACTTACAATTTATTTTAAGTAGTAGCTGACACTCAACATTAATTTGTATTATTTTCAGATGTATACCATCTATATGACTTATGAAGTCTTCCCCCCAATTAGTCCATTGTCCACCTGATACCCTGCATAGATATTTTGACATTATTATCTATACCCTTTATACTGCACCTCACATTTTGAGCTTTGTTTGCTATTCTTTTTTCTTGATTTGTTAGATTGGCCTGCATTGCTACAAATTTCCCTCCAGGGACTGCTTTCTCTGTGTGTCATCAATTTCGGGTCATTGGGTTTTCATTTTCATTTGTCTCAAGGTACATTTTGATTCTTTCTTGATCTCATTGTTAATCCATTCATTGTTTAGTAGCATATTATTTAGCCTCCAGGTGTTTGTGTCTTTTTCACCTTTTTCTTGTAATTCACTTCTAGTTTCATACTATTGTGGTCAGAGAACATGCTTGATATGAATTGAACTTTCTTATATTTATTGAGGCTTGTTTGTGACCTAACATATGGTCTATCTTGGAAAATTTTCCATGTGCGCTTGGAAAGAATGTATAGTCTACATTTCATTTCGGATGAAATACTCTAAAAATACTAAATAAATCCACCTGGTCTAGTATTTCACTTAAGGCCACTGTATCTGTGTTGATTTTCTGTCTGAAAGATCTGTCCATTGATGTCAAGGGGTGACAAAATCTCCTACTATGATTGTGTTACTGTTGACATCTGCCTTTATGTCAGTCAGTATTTGCTTTATGTACAATGTTTAGGTGCTCCTATGTTGAGTGCATAAATGTTTACAAGAGTGATGTCCTCTTGTTGGACTGATCCCTTCATAATTTTGTCATGTCCCTCTTTGTCTCTTGTTATAGTCTTCATTTTGAAGTTTGTTTTATCTGATATAAGACTTGCTACCCCAGCTTTTTTCTCATTTCCAGTTGCATGAAATATCCTTTTCTATCCCCTTACTTTCAGGCTTTGTGTGTCTTTCCTACTGAGGTGAATCTCTTGTAGACAGCAGATGCCTGGATCTTGTTTTCTGATCTATTCAGCTACCCTATGTCTTTTAATTGAAGCAGTTAGTCCATTCACATTTAAAGTGATTATTGATAGGTACATATTCATCACCATTTTATTATTCATGTTTTTTACCTCCTTTTGTTTGCTTGTTTTCTCCTTTTCTTTGTTTAAAGAAGTTCTTTTAGCATTTCTGATAATATTGGCCAGGTGGTAGTGAATTCCTTTAGTTTTTGTTCTTTTCTGGGAAACTCTTTATCTGTCCTTGCTGGGTATAATAGTCTTGGTTGTAGGACCTTGTATTTCATTGTTTTGAATATTTCTTGCCACTCTGTTCTGGACTGCAATGTTTCTGGTGAGAAATCTACTGACAGTCTTATGTCTGCTGCTTTATAAGCAACTAGTTGTCTTTCTCTTGCTGCTTTTAGCATTCCTTCTTTGTCTTTAACCTTAGCCATTTTAATTACAATGTGCCTTGACATGGGCCTGTTTGGGTTCATCTTGATTAAGACTCTTTGTGCTTCCTGTGCTCCTGTGACTATTTCCTTTGTCACGATGGGACGTTTTCAGTCATTATTTCTTCAAATAGGTTTTCAATCCCTTGCTCCCTCTCTTCTCCTGCTGCTACCCCTATGATCCAAATGTTGTTACACATAATGTTTTCCCAAAGGTCTCTCAGGCTATCACTTTTTTTTTATTTTGTTTTCCTAGTTGAGAATTTTCTGCTACTTTGTCTTCCAGATTGCTGAATCTATTTTCTGCTTCAGCTAACCTGCTACTGATTTATTCTAATGTAGTCTTCATTTCAGTTATTGTTTTCTTTATTTCTGACTGCTTGTTTTTCATGGATTCTATGTTCTTCTTTATAATGGGTATATCTTTGTTGAAGTTTCACTAAGTTCCTTAAGTATTCTCCTTTTTCAGCATTTAAATATTCTTTAACAGGGTCCAATTAACCAGAAAAGAGAAAAACTCCATAACTTTTTTTAATGAATTATCTATGTATTTTATTAGATATTCATGACCCAGTGTCAGTTCTCTTTCCATCACCATATATTTGGTTCCCCTCCCTTCTCTGCCACTCCCTCCTCACTTAACTGTGTCTTTGAGTTTTTGTTTGTTTATTTTTTCTTTGTTGCTTTCAGTTCTATATTCCACATATGAGTGAAGTCATATGGTTCTTAGAATGATGTTCTTGCTTAGCATAATGTTCTTGAGGTCTATCCATTTTGTCACAAATGGCAGTATTTCATCTTTTCTTATAGCTGAGTAATATTCCACTATGTATATGTACCACAACTTCTTTATCCAGTCATGTATTGAAGAGCACATTCATTGCTTCTATGTGTTCTCCACCATAAACATTGGGGTACATAAGTCCTTGAGGAATAAGGTTTTTAATTTTTTGGGATAAACACCCAGAAGGGGATTGCTGAGTCATATGGTAACTCTATTCCCAGTTTTCTAAGTCACTACTACACTGTCCTCCACAGCAATTCTACTGATTTACATTTGCACTTTTTAATTGGGTTGTTTGTTCTTTTTTGTTGTTGTTAAGTCTTATGAGTTCTTCACATATTTTAGATATTGGACTCTTATCAGATGCTTTGTTTGCAAATATTTTTTCCCATTCGGTTGGCTATCTCTGCTTCATTGATAGTTTCTTTTGCTGTGCAGAAGCTTTTTAATTTGATATATTCCTATTCACTCATGAAGTCCTCCTTGAGCCCAAGATCTTTAAGTTTAGTGCCAATGTTTTCTTATATACAGCTTATTGTTTCGGGTCTTATTTGGAGGTCTTTAATCCATTTTAAATTAATTTTTTTATATGGTGGCAGTTCACAGCTCATATTCATGCTTTTGCATATGTCTTTCCAGTTTTCTGAGCACCATCTACTGAAGAGGCTTTCTTTTCCCCATTGTATATTTTTAGCTCCTTTATCAAAATTTATTTGACCATATATTTTTGGATTTATTTCTGGGTTTTTGAGGCTGTTCCATTGGTCTATGTGTCTGGTTTTTTCAGTCAATAACAAGCTGTTTTGATTATTGATACTTTGTAGTATAAATTGAAATCAGGGAGCATGATACCACCAGTCTTATTCTTTTTATGTAGTATTCCTTTGGCAATTTGAAGTCTTTTTGGGTTCCATACAAATTTGACATTTTTTCTCTATTTCAAGAAAGTTTGTGGGATTTTTATGGAAATAGCATTAAATCTGTAGGTTGCTACAGGTAATATTGCCATTTTAACAATGGTAAGTCTTCCTATCCATGACCATGGAATATCTTTCCATTTCTTTGTGTCCTCTTCAATTTCTTTCAAAAGTGTCTTATAGTGTTCCATGTATAAGTCTGTCACATTCTTTCTTAATTCCAAGGTATTTCAATCTTTTTGTTGTGATCGCAAAAGATGTTGATTCTCTCATTTCTTTTTCTAAAGACTCATTGTTTCTATATAGGGATGTTGCTGATTTTTGTACATAGATTTTCTATCCTGCAACATTATTGTATTCATTTATTGCTTCTAATAGTTTTCTGGTGGAGTCTTAGGGATTTTCTATATAAAAGATAATGTCATCTATAAATAGTGATAATTTCACTTTTTCTCTCCCAATTTGGATACCTTTTATTCCTGTCTCTTGCCTAACTGCTCTGGTTGGAACTTCCAGTACTATATTGACTAGCAGTGCCAACAGGAGGCATTTCTGCCTTCTCCCAAATTTTAGAAGAATGGACTTCAGCTTTCCCCCATTTACCATAATATTAGCTGAGGGTTTGTCATATATGGTCTTTATTATATTGAGGTTACTTTCCTTTTATACTGATTTTTTTCATAAGTGGATGTAGTATCCTGTCAAATGCTAGTTCTGCAACAATTGATATGATCATATGGTTTCTAACTTTCCTTTAATTTATGTGGTGTATCACATTGATTGCTTTTTGTATGTCAAACCATCCTTGTACTCCTTGGATGAATTCCACTTGACCGTGGAGTATAATCTTTTTGATGCATTATTGTATTCTATTTGCTAATATTTTGTTTAAGATTTTTCCATCTGTGTTCATCAGAGATATTGGTCTATAGTTTTCTTTTATAGTGTGGTCTTTACCAGGCTTTATGTTGGCATCGTAGAATGAGTTGAGAATTATTGCCTCTTCTTCAAATTTGGAGAAGAGTTTAGAAAGAATAGGCATTAGTTCCTCTCCTAATGCTTGATAAAATTCATTGGTGAGATTGTCTGGTCCTGGGCTTTTGCCTTTGGAAAGTTTTTGGATGATTGTTTCAATTTCCTTACTGTTGGTTGGCCTATTTAGATTATCCAGATCTGCTTGGTTCAGTCTTGGTAGACTATATGTTTCTAGGAATTTGCCCATTTCTTCAGTTCCTAAATTTAGTGGCTTAACCCGCTTCATATTCTCTTATGATCCTTTGTATTTGTGTGTTATCAGTGGTAATTTCTCCCCTTTCATTTCTAATTTTGGATATTGTGTCTTTTCCTTTCGTCCTTTCACTAGTCTAGCCGGGGGTGGCGGGGGGGGGGGGGGGGGGGGGCGCAGGGGGGTGTCAATTTTGTTTTTTTTTTAATAGAACCAGCTCTTTGTTTTATTAATTTTTTTCTGTTATCTTTCTCTTCTCAATTTCATTTAGCTCTGCTCTAATTTTTGTTATTTCTTTCCTTTTGCTGACTTTGTGTTTTTTCTGTTCTTCTTTTTCTAGTTCTTAGGATGTTTACTTGTGATTTTTCTTGTTCCCTAAGATAGGGCGGTAATGTTATCAAAACTTCCCCATTATTACTGATTTTGCTACATCCCAATTATTTTGATATATTATATTTTCATTGTCATTAGTTTCTATGTATTTTTAATCTCTTCTTTTATTTTTTCTTTGATCCAATCATTTTCTAATAAGATGTTATTTAATCTCCATGTATATGTGATTTTCTTCTGCTTTCTTTTTGCAATTGATCTCCAATTTCAAAGCTTTGTGGTTTGAGAATACACCTGGTATGATTTCAATTTTTGCGAATTTACTGAGGATAGTTTTGTGTCCCAGCATATGATCTATCCTTGAGAATGTTCCATGTGCACTCGAAAAGAAGTTATAGTCTTTTTTTGTTGGATGAAGTGTACTGGAAATGTCTATTATGTCCAATAGCTTGAATGTATCATTTAAAGCTGATATTTCCTTATTTCTTTTCTGTTTGGATGATCTGTCCATGGCTGCTAAGTGGGTATTTAGGTCCCTGGCAATAATTGTGTTTGTGTCATTTCTCCATTCAGATCTGTTACTAGTTGCTTTGTATATTTTTGTGCTTTCTAATTGGGGGCCTATATATTAATGAGTGTCATGTGTTCTTGTTGTTGTATTGTTTATCACTGTGATATGTCCATCTTTGTCTCTTATTATCCTTTTTAACCTGGAGTTTGTTTCACCAGATATCACTATGGCAACGCTTGCTTTTCTGCTTGGGATATTATTTTCCATCCTTTCACTCCAAGTCTGTGTTTGTCCTTATGACTGAAGTGTATTTTATGGAGACAACATGTAGATGGGTTTTGTTTTTTAATCCAGTCTGCTACTCTGTGTCTTTTTATTGGTGAATTCAGTTTATTTGAATTTAGAGTGATGATTGATATATGAGGATTTCCTATGGCTATTACTTCATCCTTTTGTTATTTTTATTTCTTTTATGTTGTCCCAACTCTATTCCATTTATTCTGATGTTTTGTCAGATCAAAGAGCCTTGTTCAGTATTTCATTAAATGCCAGCCTTCTGTTGGAGAATTCTTTCAGTTTTTGTATGTCTGAGAAGGTCTTTATTCCTCCTTCATATCTGAAGGACAATTTTGTGGGATAATTTATTCTTACCTGGAAATTTCTCTCTTTTAATATTCTGAATATGTGATTCCACTCCCTCCTTGCTTGTAGAGTTTCTGCTGAAAACACTGATGATACCCTGATGGGTTTTCCTTTAAAGGTATAATGTTTTGTTGTCATTGTTTTCCACAGTGGCTGCCTTGAGAATTGTCTCTTTTTCTTTTGTTTTTTACATCTTCAGTATAATGTGTCTTGGAGAAGATCTGCTAGGCTCCAGGTAGCTAAGGGATCTATTTTCTTCTTGAATTTGTGGTTCCAGATCTTTCCATAGATTTGGAAAGTTCGCATCTACTATTTGTTTGAGTATGCTCACTATAGAGCTCTTTCCCCATCTTCCAAGCCTATTATTCTTATATTTCTTTTTCTAATTGAGTCAGATAGTTCTTATAGAGTTCCTTCAATCCTTTTGACTCTGAAGTCCTATCTTGTTCTTTCTATGTTATTTCCATGTTCTGATCTTCAATATCACTAATTCTTTCCTCCATCTATTTGGCCCTGTTTCCTATGGCAGATATTTCATTTCTTATTTATTTTATTGCATTATTTATCACTCAAATTTCCATCTGATTCTTCCTTATAACTTCAATTTCTTTGTTTAAAATGTTCCTTTTGTTCACAAATATCCTTTCTGAGATCATTCATCTCTGCTATGATGTTCTGCCCATATGTTTTCATTTCTCTGACATCCTTTAGAAATGCAACTTTATATTCTATGTCACTTAGTTCATAAATTTCTAGATCCATAACATCCTTCTCTAGAGCTTTTTCATCTTTCTGAGCAGCTTTGAATCCTAAGGTATTCATGTTATTTGTTGTGTTCTTTTTCTTCAGTATAGGGCTTTACCTCTCTTGCTTCCCAGTTGATGTTGCTGCTGTATCTTACAATATTTTTCTCTTGTCTATTCAGTCTTCTCACTCTGGGACATTCCCTGGGAGGTGAGCTTCTCTACTTTGATCCAGTTGTTTTAAACTCAGTGCACCTCATTTTGGGGAGGATGCAGTAGGTGATAATATTCTTTGCCTCTGGAATCCCAGAGCAGACTGGAGCTTTTGTGCCTGTGTGTTGCAGTTTCACTGGGCCCCACTGCCAGTATCAACTGGAAGGGTGGGGGCAGTATTTGTTGGGAAATGTGTAGACACAGCGTTGTTGATGGTACCACGCAGTCGCAGTCACCCCTTTTACCGACTGCAGGTTCCAGGTAGAGCTGGGGAGGCAAACCCTGGGAGAGAGTAGGGGGAAGCCACCAGGTTCCACCACCACCAAATTTTGCCTAACTGTGAGAGCAGTGCTGGTTGGAACATCTGCATGACCCCAAATTGCACAATATCCTGGACACTGGTTTCAGCAGCAATGCAATCTCATCTGTCCTCCAATAGCAGAAAGGACTGCTGCAAATGCACACCCTTATGTCTCTCCTTTCCTCCTCTCCTGAGCCCACACCTCAACAGGATTGTGATATCTCCCAGTCAGCACTTCCATGGGCCCTGTCTCTTACCATGGGCCACCCTGTGCCTGGGTCTGCAGCATCAGTGTGTTGCAGTTTCCCTGAATCTCCCTTCCAGATTTGACTGGAAGGGTGGGGATGGGGTTTGTTGGCAAAAGAGCAGGTGTATCCTTTTGTAAGGCACTGCATAATGGCAGGGGTTTTTTTGTGGGGAGGGGCTGACTGCAATCTTTAAGTGGAGTTGGGGAGGTGAGCCTTGGGAAAAAGTCCAAGAAAGCCCCTAGGTTGTGCGTTCATCTGTTCCACCTAGCTGTGAGCACAAGGCTGATTGCAATTGCTACATGACCCAAGTTTGCACAATGACTGGGCACTGGTTTTAACTGCAATGCAACCTCATCTGCCCACCAAGAGCAGAAAAAAACTGGTCTGGATGTATTCCTTTATGTCTGTCCTTCTCCCTTTGTCCCAATCCATGCTGGTCCCATGGCTCTCCAGAGATTGTAATCTTCCCTGGTCTGCTTTTCCACCACCTTTGACTCTCAGTCTCCAGCTCACCTGGGGCCACTCTGTAGTTGGGTCAACACTGTTGGGACCCAAAGCTCATGAATCTGAGCTCCTCCAGTCCCACACCTGTACACACACATGTACTCCAGCTGTGGTTCTAGTCTGCCCACAGTCACATAAGGCACCACTCCTCAGGCTCTAACTCACCTAAGGTCTGTATGTTAAGGGCCAAGCTCCCACAGGGCTGCTCCCACTTCATCTGTCCGTGCCTCTCTGCACCTGTCAGTTCTCTGTTTCCAAGCTGCCTGGGGTCACACTGCATTTCAGCCAGTGTTCCCAGGTTCCCAGCTCACTCCCTCTTCTGCCAAACTCCGGGTTGTGAAACATGGCCCCATCTGCCCTATTACCCTCTCTGTTGTTCACTTCATTTTCTCTGACCTGTAGACATTTCCTTTTGGTAAGTGGTTATCTCAGGTGAGGTTCTGTGTCACTTTGAGATTCTCTGGTCAATTTTTTTTATTTTTATCTGTTGCATTTTCTAGGAGAGATTTCAAAAGTCTCCACTCCTGCTGCCATTTTGATGACTCCCTTCCCCATGACTCTTTCCTTAAGCATTCTTATCACCTGTGTTTTAAACTCTTTCTCTGGTAGGTTGATGTCCTCCTTTTCATTTAGCTCTATTTCTGGAGATTTCTCTTGTTGCTTTATTTGGGACGTGTTTCTTTGTTTCTTCATTCTGGCTTCATCTCTGTGTTTGCTTCTTTTTAATAGGTCTATCTCTTATGTCTCTAAGTCTTTGCTTAGTAGCCTTATGTAGTATGTGTCCTGTGTAGTCCAATGGCACAATATTTCTGATCTCCTGTGCATGTGATCCAGGAGTGTCCCTTGAGTATGTCTCAATTTCCAGCTGACTTCTGTATGACCAAAATAGACAGACAGTATTCTTGCTAATTTTCACTGACAGAAGTGATGGAAAATTTTCCTTCCAGGCTAGGGAGCACAGTGTAGGGCTAAAACCCCACACTTTTCTTTGGGAAACTTTTTCTCGAAGATGTTTCTCTAGGCATCCTCTCACTATCTGTGAGTTTTGCGTCAGCCTGTTTGTGACTCTACTCTTCATACAGGTCTCCACTAGGCTTCTTATCTATACTCTAAGTCGCAGGGCCTCGGTTCATTCTGTCTTCCGATGTTTCCCAAGGTTGACTGTCCCACAATCAATGTGCAACTTTAATGAGATCCCATGAGTATGTAAGCACAGCTTCCACCTAATCCACCATCTTTTTTATTCTCCCACTTTCTTTACGTGACTTCATTTTTAAACATCCATTTTAGAAAAGTCAAGACTGAGAAAGGAGTTTGCTGAATCTTTGCCATTCATGAGAGTGCTTCAACTATTGGAAATGTATTTTGGATAAAAAAGGAGTATCTATGCATCATAAAAAGGTAGTAAAATAAAGAAATCATAAATAAGAAAATGGAAACTGCCAAAAATTCCACCCCCCAGAGATGTTTCAGCATGCTTACTTCCACTGTTTCTCTGTGTGTTCATGAGATGCTGTTTCTTGGAAAGAACTGGAGATGTACTGTTTAGAACTCTTATGCCTCCCTTTACTACTCTTTCTTTTGCTGTTACCCTACTGAGAATATTGGGATAATCTCTATAACTACTGTGCCCCAAAACATCAGAGACAGGTTCTCTGGACAGTGGACAAAGAAAATCTAATGGAGACTGGTAGGATGGTAGGCTTCTATTTCTCCATTGCCTGGCAATGGTAACCAGAATTTCTTGGGTAGAAATTGCCCACACAGAGAGGCAGTACGATTTGGGAAATAAATTTCTCACCTCAAGGAGTGCTACGTAGGTTAAGCATAAAACAATCAGATCCTTACATTCTGATGGACCCATGATGATTTGTTTGTATCCAGTGAATATCAAGTCCAGGACTTTTGTTCAAAACTGGGATAAGGGAAGCTTGCTTTGTCATAGAATATTTATAATTAAAAAGGGAATCCTAAATATTCCTACAATGAACCAGAAATGGTGGTACAATAGGAAATGAAGTCACGCTTTGTGGTGTTTGGGTGTGTCCAGGGCTACCAGGAACTCAGGCAAGTCCACACCCTATCTGACACCACCAAGCAGACCCCTCACCATAGCCCTCATCGTCTTGCACTCTAACCACAGACGGTCAGGTCCTAAAGGACAAGAGCCATGTCGCTCATAGCCAGGACCTAGCCTGCTAGATCATTATTCATGATTTCATCAGAAAGAAAAAGAACCAAGAGCCAAGAAAGGAAGACGTGCTTGATTTAATCACTGAGGCACTTCTGGCATTCAACCCCTCTTCTGGCTGTAACCACCACCTTCAATTTCTGTTTCTTCTTCTTGCTTTTGAGTTGTGGCTTAGCAGTACGAGTGCACATGTAGTGACCGTGCCATACTCTCCTACCAAAAGCAGAAGACTTTGACAACATCTTGTATGATGACACCCAGAAAAATGAAATGAGCACAGGTTGAGAAGGAGTGTTAGGTCCCTGAGCCACATGTCCTTTGTTCCCCTCAGGGGCTTTGTGTCTGGGAGAAACTCCAGTGGCTCTGACCTGGACAGACCCTCGGGGAAGATGCATCCACTCCTGTTCTTATTGGCTTTTCTTCTGCTCACCAGGGCTGGGACAGGTGAGTGACCAGTCCCATTCCAGAGGCCTGAGTGCATCTCAGACATCCCCTGTACTCCTGGCCCTTTGGCCCAGCACACACAGGGATTTTCCTCCATTTGGGCCCAGGAACATTCTGAATCCCAGCTCCCATCCCAATCTAACACTAACAAGTCCAATGCTAGGTAGATAGTTAACAAGGATGGCCATGAAGAAGGGTTCCACTAGGATGTTTATGAATTCTGGACCTCTCACTTATCACCTGGAAAGTAGATTGTTTGTACAAAGGGATTTAGCCCAGGAGGTAAAGCTACAAAAGTCAAGAAATAAAAATCCCTCAAGTCAGCTCAGGAATACACACCTCAGATGAAATGGCTACAAAACTGAGAGTTGTACTGGACGCAGCTTAAGAAAAAATTAAAGTTCTCAGTGCCCTCCACCCATTTTCTCCTACTCCACAGAGGAGCCCAGACTGCAATGGATCTCAAAAGTGGCCAGATGAGGGCACACAGAGCTCCCCAGTTCCATGACACTGCCCCAGGCCTGGGCAGCCCATTTCAGCCGCAACTCCCCTGGCTTTCCCAGAACCTCAGTTGTTCTACTGTCTTTGGCAGTGCCCTCTCTCCATCCATGTGACCTTCGATATGACCAGCACTGTCCCCACCAAGCCTTAGCCAAAAAATAATTTGACTATATGCATTCATATAGTAAAAAAAAAAAAAATGCCTACTAAGAACTTGGGATGTGTTAGGCCCTAGGATGGAAGAATTTTAGAAAACCTAAATCCATGAACTCATGGGTAGATTATTAGAAAATATCATGAATTGGGATTCTAGAGAACTGTGTCCTGATGGCTAGTACCTGCAGTGGAAGGTGAGGGGCAGAGCCAGCCCACACTACCTGACACCCTGCAGGGCCCCCTGTTTCTTCCCCAGGAGCCACAGTCCAGGAGAGCTCCCCGGGCTCATCAGAGGAACTACCTGAGAACGTGACTGGGGTGATGAAAACTAAGAAATAGGACAGTTATGCCTGGGGTCAGAGGGTCAGAGCTGAGAGCAGGTGGCACACTTGGGAGCAGAGGGACCCCACTGCCCAAATGAAGCAATGATGGAGGATGACAGCATGTATTATGGTCAAAAGCAAACTCAAGTAACTTCATGACGTTGCCTGAGGCAGGAGAGGGCTCCCAGCAGCCGTACTCCCGGTGTCCCTGAGAAGCAGAGGGCACAGAGTCACTCAGTCCCCAGCCCTCCTGTGGCCTTGATTTCTCCGAGCTGCAGTCCTGCCCTGCCCCAGCTGTCACCTGCCCTTTGCACCTTATGGGCTATATTTCCTGTGACTCCACCTGAACACACAACCCCACTCTGCTCTCTGTGCAGCTTCATCAAAGTCACCTGGGGGCCCTCATATCCAGGAGCAGGAGAAGTCCCAGCAGGTCATCCCGGTAAGAAGACCCTTCCCCCAACTTAAGTATAGTCCGAAAAACGCCACCAAGGACATCATGTTACTGCAGGTAAAGACACCGCCTGCTTGTTTTCCTTTCCTGGGCTCTCATTGCTTCCTCCTTTCACTGTGACCTGTCCCTTCTTCTTTCCCATTCTGGTCACCTGACCAGTTCCAAGACCTCATGGGGGAGGGAAGACAATGCAGCCCCATCACAGTGTCCAGGCCCAGAGGACACTGGCTGAGCTGGGCTCTCTTGTCCCTTCCCACCAGCTGGAGAGAAACATCAAGCTGAGTAAAGCCGTGAAGCCCCTCCGCCTGCCCAGGGGCAAGGACTGGGTGAGGCCAGGACAGAAGTGCGTTGTGGCCGGCTGGGGACAGGAAGAGATGGGCACAGACACAGATACGCCGCGGGAGGTGGAGCTGACTGTGCGAGAGGACTGGGAGTGCCAATGCCACTTACCAAATTATTACGACCGTTTGTGTGGGGAAAAGGAAGGCTGCTTTTGAGGTGAGACCGAGCTTGGGAGCTTGGCTTTGGAAAGAGCTATTTAAGGCAAGACTGGGACCTGGAGACCCACGTAGTAGGGACTCCTTCACTTTCTGGGCTCTGAACTTTCTCCGGAGAAAGAGAATGGGGAGCAGCCAGAGCTGGGGGGAAATAGAGTCTCTGAGTCCCACAAAGGGGCTATGGTCAATCTGAACATGATGGACGATTTAGCATCACTCCAAGCCCAGAAAACTGCTTCCTGCATGTGCCATAGTTAACAGCGGGTGGCTCCTCAGAGCTGCCACCCACCTTGGTTACTGGGCTCATCCTCCAGACTGTGTCACCCCACCCACCGGCTTGCATCCTTACACAGTACACTGGAGCCACAGTCCCACAGCACCTTTGTAGGAAAGGATCTGGAACCTGGGAAGGAGAGGGGGCTGCCACCTGGGGTAAAGTGAAGCTGTGACAATGTCAAACCTGAGGGGCCCACAGGGTCTTGCACCCTCTGACCTCCCATGTGAAGGCCATGCCAGGGTCCTTCTCTGAGAGGGGACTTAGGGTGGCTGGGACAGCAGGACCAGCAAGAGAGCTGGCTCAATCCTTCCCATCTCAGTCTGCCCGGGGACTCCGGGACCCTCTCACGTGTGACAATGAGATCCAGGATATTGTCTCTTATGGACGAAATGATGGGACATCTCCACGGGCCTTCACCAAAGCCTCAAGATTCCTGCGCTGGATAAAGGAAACCATGAAAAGCCTGTAACGGCAGGACCCAAATAAATGTCTCTGTGCTGAGTGGGAAGAGCTGGTTTCTTCTTCCTTAACTGACCCTCATTCACAGGTACCAGCTCCATGCATAGAAGGCCAAGGGATCACATCTGCTGTGTTCTGCTTCCTCCTCTTCCCCATCCCTCCACCACCTCCACCAAGCACCCAGCAAAGGTGTTGCCCAGCCCCTTCTTACCCACATCTGTACCCCCAGGGCTGCCTTCTCCCAAGTCTCAATGTCAGCACCATCAGAAGAAGACATGAGTCTCCCAGGCCCTGGGGCTCAGGGGGAACTTGGTACCTCTCTCCCTGTGTTCTATGGCAGGCAGGAGGGCACACTCCCATGTGTGCTGACACCCAGCAGGCCCAGCCTGGGGCTGCAGCTCAAGGGCACAGGCCACACACTGTGGAGGGAGGGGCTTCCTGAGCAGGACACTTCTCTCCACAGCCAGGGAGGCTGGCAGCTCTGCCGGGGGTGGGGGGTCCTGAGAAGCTCCTCCTTCTCCCCCCAGGCTGTCTCTTTCTCTGCCCTTCTCTGTCCTCCTCGTTCAGGGCCTATGTGGAACCCTGTCTCCTGGCTGTCCCTTCTCTTCCATCCTGTTTCCTGCTGGGAGGTCTCAGAGTCTACCCACTCACTCCTGTCCCTTCTAGATCATACTGACCTCAGCTGACCTCTTCCTCATGTCCCCCACCGAGGACACCCAGGGCTCCGTGTGGTTCCAGCAGAGCCTTCCCACTGAGATGCCACTCTAGCTTGTACCCTGGCTGAGGGCTATCAGAGGGGCCAAGCTCGTGCTGGCACCAGGGAGGACCCCCTAGGGGACAGGGCTGGCAGGGTATCTATCCAGAGCCCTTGGCTTCATTTGTCATCTGGACAGGGCCAGCTCAACCCTTCACATCTAGCTTAGTGTCTCTACATGTGTCAGAGCCTACTGGACTCCTGGTCACTCAGGAGTCTCCATCCCTTTCAGCTTGTTCCTCTGAGTCTCTGCTGGCCTCTAAGCTAAGACTCCCTGCTGGTCACCTTGGGCGACATCGGCATTTTGAGTTACAAAGGGCTCTTCTCTGCAGTAGGACTGGGAATCATGATTTTAATTTAATCAATCACCAACAAATGCTGGTTGAGCACCTACCAAGCACTGGGAATATACAGTGAACATAATGCAGGTTCTATCACCCAAACCCAAGTGACACCAACAGTGTTGACATTTATCCAAGTCGTCTAACTCCCTCTCCCTCATCACATGAATCCACATGGCCTAGATCCGTGGAAAGCCCACAGGAGTGAAGCGTTTGTATTTTATTTCATTTCCTGGTTAAATCTGTATAAATTTTATCAGATGAGACTGTGAAACAGCAGCTTATAGAATTTGGAAATCAATTTATACTTGAGTTCATAGATATAAAGTTACCAAACTGTTCACCAGAGCATACTCCTCACCTGTGGGGTAGGACATCATGCAGGGAGGGCAGCCTCATTTTCATTTGTTATAAAAGTAGCAGGTGTGACTGTCATTGTACAAATTCAATTTTAGGGGACTATATTACATATGTGCTAGAAGGCAATTAAAGTCTGACCTTGAACCCCCCATTAATTTGGATGGGTCACAGACATGATCCCTGCCGTTACTGTAGGCTCCAGCCTGTGCAGAATCAAGCAGATCAGGGAGGCTCACGTGGTCTTGAAAATGGAGAAACACCTCTACTCTTTAAGCCTCCATGGTTACTTCTGTGTCCATCGAGACTACCTGACTTCTCAGTGTGACAAAGTTCTTGGCTTGGAGGCCACACAGAGAGAATGTGGTATATTTGCTGAGCAAGGCTCTTCCTGCTCTGGGCTCCTCTCACCAGACCCTCCCAGCAGCCATCCCTCCAGGTCTTACCACTACTCTGGGGCACTGCCTGGGAGCTGAGCATGAGCTCCAGCTCTGGGTAATGCCCTCCTGCCCCAATACACACAGCACTGCACTGTATGTGACGTGGGGTAAATTCTCTGGGACCATGTAACCCTCAAAAGTGCCCGTGGCCATTCCCGTCTTAGTGCACACAAAGCATGCACCAACACAATCTCTGAATGACCTTGGACACTTATGAAGGAAGAGCAGTCTTGTCACACTGATGTGGAGCAAAGAGAAAAAATAATTCAATCCCCGCATCTAAGACATTCTAAGAATCTGGCTCCTTGATTAAAAACACAAACAAAAAAAATACATAGAAAGAAATAATTTTTAAAACATTGTCTGGCCACACACTAGTTTAAGACAACATTGACTTTGAGGAAATGATTCTGTGGTTTCAAATGAGTTTGAAGACTATGTTGTGGAACATCCTCTTTTGAGACATGAGAGAGAGATAAAGTCCCAGGGGTCATGGTGACCGACTAGGGGTACCAGAGTTGGGACAGAGCCTGAACAGAGCCCAGGCCCCTGACAGCCAGCCCAACAAGTCGTCTTCTGTGTGTTCTAACACCCGCCCTGCATGACTTCTGGCATTCCTGAACAAAAAAGATCAGCTTCTGCTCAGACACCTCCCTGGAGAGAAAGCCCCTGGGCTCCTGGGGCAGCCATTCTCTGACAAATATTCAGACACTTTTCATGACCAGCTGAGTCCACTCCTGACACATTAGATGGAGGCGGGTAAGCACCTTAAACATGCTGATTCCTTCCCATCTGCTTCGTCTGTGGAAGTCTCCCTCCATCCCCCACCTGGAGGAAACAGTCCTTCTCTTCCTTAAAATTATTTGTAATGAACATTTAAACATATAACAAAAGAAGCTATCTCTGAACTGCCTGTACTCACCAAGACCCACTCCCACCCCTTCTTCCCTCCAGACCCACCAGACGAGTCAGGTCTCAGCATGGCTGTGAGAGAACTGCACAGCCAGTGCTCCGAGTGGGGGAAATAGACCCAAAGGAATGCAACATCTTGCACTTACAGGTCCATTTCCTGTCTTGGTATGCCACACACCACGGCACTTAAACAGCTAACACATATTACCATGAAAGGACTACAGCAAGGGGTTCTGGTTGCTCACAGGCCTATTGCTAGACCACATTTCTCATCCACAGATTCAGGAAGCTCAGTAAACCTCAGGAAGGACAGAGAAAGCCACATCTGTGCACATAATAATCAAATTGCTGAAGATCAAAGTTGAAAGTAGACAGAGGGGAAAATAAGATGAATTACTACAGGGGAAGCAGCAGTAAGAATAACAATGAGCTTTTCCTCACAAATATCAAAAGTCAGAAGACAGTGAAATCACATTTTCCAAGAGTTGAAAAAAAATAGGCAATCTATTTCTGGAATTCAATATTCACTGAAAATATTGCTCAAAAATAAATGTGTAAATAGTGATATTTACAAAAAGCAAGGGTAAGAGACGTTGTTGCCATCACACCTGCACTGAAACAAATACTAAAAAAAGTTCTTCAAGCTGAAGGTAAATGATCCCCATTGTAAGGAGGAAGGGGACAGAGAAGTTAGAGTACAAAATGTCACTAAATATAAGAAGTGGGAAAGAGGATGCAAGGAAAAGCATCATTGCAAGGTTCTCCCATGAAGTGGTATAACATTAATTCCAAGTGGACTGGGATATGTGAAGGAGGCATATTGTAGTCATAAAGTAACCACCAAAGTAATAGATAGAGATGTAACAAGAGGCCAGTAAAAAGGACAAAATGAGGTAACTCATAAAAAGAGAGGGAAAAACAAAAGAGAATAAATCACACTAATAGAAATCAAATAGCAATATGATATTCTCCTCCCCAATTCAATTAGATTATTGCATTAAAGTAAACAAATAAATACTCCAATTATGAGCCAGAGGTTGTCAGTCCAAATGAAAAATGAAGGCTCACAAGGGACACACCTTACATATGAACACAGGGATAGGATGAGAGTAAAACTGTAGAAAAACAAAAGACATGCGTCCTGCCACACCAATCCAAAGGCAACCACCTGGCCCGAGCAGCGTGCGGTTTCACTTCGGAAATTTTGGGCACCTGGGAGATGGGCCAAAGGCTCCAGTATCATTTTTATTTCCAATTTTCCATATATCTCAGAAAATCTCTTCATTATTTTTTACATATACTTTCTGGTGCTCTATCAGGTCTTTTCCCACTTTCTATCATTTTTTTTGGTAGTTCCCCTCTGGATGTTCAGAGTCCTTACGTATTAGATAGATTCACTCTTTAATTGTGACGTACGTTGCAATGATTTCCATCCAAGTTTGCTGTCTGTATTTTGAGTCTGCTTATGCCTTTTTTGACATACAAACATTTAAGGATTATTTTATATGTGTAAAAATGTAGTTAGTAATCGTTTGTTTTATGCTTCTCCATTTAGAGTTACTGTTAGAAAGCTTTTCTCTCTTCAAAGTTTGTAAAGGGATTTATCACATTTATTTCTGGTGCACTTATGGTTATATGCAGTGTATTTGAGTCTTTTCTATTTGGAGTGTATTGTGGTGGTTTATGTGAAATATGGCAGCAACTTAAAATTTTTGAAAATGACCATCTAGTTGCTGCAATATCACTTATGAGAAAGTCAGTCTTTTCCCCAGTGATTTGAAATGTCACCTTATCATAAGCTACATGTCCTTGTGTACTGGGAAATGGTTCTACCTTTTCTCTTCAGTTTCGTTGGTCTCGCTCTGTTCATGAATCAGCACAACGCTCTTTTCAGAAAAGAAACTTTATAGAATGTTTTCAATATATGATAATATTAACCCTCTCCCCTACTATTCTTTTTCTTTGTCATAATTTTCCTGGCTGTTGTTACATGCTTATTTTACACATAAATTTTAGACATTGCCTAAAACTAGTATAATGCTAGAAGAAAAAAGTTATATTTTGTTGGAATCACACTACATTTATATAGTAGCTGGTACAGGGCTCTCAGCAATGCCGCAGTTCCCCGCACAGTGTCTGAGAAGACTGATGGCTTCCTGACATCCATTCCACGTCACGTGCTATCAGCAGTGCATTAAGGAGAGTAACTATTGGGAGAGCCAACCCCTTCCATTCTCAGTACCCATGGTATCCACAGAGCAGACCCCATCCTCTCCAAAGGCTGTGACCTCAGCTGGCAGGGGCCAATAGTTTCAACCCTTCTGACCACCCCCATACACGCCTAATGCAGTGTGGCAGACTGGACCCTGCTCTCACTGCCACTGTGTATCCCATCCCACAGGCTCTTTCTACGTGATGAAAACACATCCTCCTTTTTAAATCTGGGTGAGGGTTTCTGATTGTCACTGCAGTGGAATATGGTAGAATGGATACCATATGACATCAAAGTCTAGGTAAGAAAAAGAACACAGCTTCTAACTGTGTCAATTTTTGAGAGATGCTCACTCTACAGAAGCCAACCTCATGTTGCAAGACCGAGCAATCTTATGCAATGACCATACAAGAGGCCCTCACAGAGAGGAGCTGACATGCCCAGTGGGCAGCCAGCACCAAGTACTGGGCTTATGTGAGTCACCCTTCAGTTAATCCCAGTCCCCAGCTTTAAGCCTACATCAAAGGGAGCCAAAGTGCAGGCTCCTGAACAAAATAAATGTTATTGTTGTTTGAAAGCACTCGGTTCTTCTGTAACTGGCATAGCCCCTTCAGCATTACCGCCACACCGTACTGTCCTCTAATCACGGCCCTCACTGTCTCTACCTGATCACTGGTGGTTTTGTCTCCTCCACCCAAAGCAAGAAATCTTAATTCCAATCCACCTGAGTCACACAAAAAAAGAAGCCTCAATAAATGGTCTAGAGAAAGCCACAAAAATGAGCAGTTCTTGCATGCACCATCGTGAAACTCAGGTCTCCGGGGCTCAGGAACCTGCTATTGGCTACTACAGCATCTCCAACCACCCTGACTTGTCACCAGTGGATCCCGTTTTCAGCTGGTGTGGTCAGCACTGAGTCAAGATCTACGGGTGCTTATGTGGTTACTGATAAGTTCTTAGTCCACTTGGGTCCAAAGATTTGATCAGACAGTTGTGTGAGGCAACCAACGAGAGCCCTGCACTATAAAGGACACACACTGGAGAAGCCTGGTGTTAGAAGACCAGCAGGAAGCACCAGCAGCTCTGACCTGGGCAGCCTTCCCAAGGACATGAAGCCACTTCTGCTCCTGATGGCCTTTCTTCTGTCCCCCAAGGCAGAGGCAGATGAGTGACTATTTCTAACAGAAGCCCAACTGCACCCCACACTGGCACAGCCATGCTCAGATGCTGGACACATCTTGGGTCTACAGCAACATTCTGACCTCAGGTTTAACCTCCCTCAGAGACCAGCCAATCTGATGCTGACTGAAAACTCAGCAGCAATGGCAGGACAGACTGTCATTGTCCAGGATGGCCAGTGGAGACTATTCCCATTCCAGTTCCTCACCATGTCATCTGGAATGTGGGTTCTTTTACAAAGACATCTGGAAGCAGATTGGAAGCTGAGAATGAAAAATAATTAATTCACCAGGAAAAAGGCAGCTTAAAAGGGGGGACCAGACCTGTACTTAATGGCCCACTAACATTTCAGCTCAATGTCTTAAAATCAACCCTCAATCTCCTCTCCTTTTACAAGCTTTCCTACTTGGGAAGGAAGCTGAGGACCCAGTGGATCCCAGAGTTGGGTGCATCCGACTTCCCTTAACACTGCTGTTTGGGCACTTCTATCTCAAGTTCTCTCTAGTCATTTTCAGTCACAATTTTCTAGTGTTAAAACCAGCAGCAGCCCAGTGAGTCTGGGAGACAAGAAGGGACAGAGGACCAGGGGACATCAGGGGGAGGATCGTCCAGGATCCGCAGGGCCTTCAGTGCTTGTTCCAAACTCACGTCCCGTCCGCCCACAGACGTGTCTGCAGCAGGAATGAAGGAATAAGGACTGCTCTCCTCTTGTCAGAGGCGGAAGCTGA
>PVJL010016347.1:0-21249 GCA_004026885.1 Lyroderma lyra
TGTGAGACCCTGACCCCGCCCCACGAAGACGCCCGAGGTGACAATGACAGCGGGTCAGAGTCCCCGCGGATCCTCCCGGTTGGGGGGCCGGGCGGGTCCCGCAGCCTCGGGGTGAAGCTCGGACCCGGACTCTCGGGGCGACCCCGGCCCGTCCGTGGGGAGGGGGGTCGTGACCGTGACCGGGACCCAAGTCTCTCACCGGCCTCGCTCTGGTTGTAGTAGTCGCGCAGGGTGTTCAGGCCCATTCGGTCTCTCTGCGCGCTGACCTTTTGGATCCGCGTCTGCCCCGGGTCCTCCTGCTCCACCCACGGCCCCTCCATCCACGCCGCCCGCGGCTCCATCCTCGGACTCGCGGCGTCGCTGTCGAACCGCACGAACTCCGTGTCGTCCACGTAGCCGACGGCGATGAAGCGGGGCTCCCCGCGGCCGGGCCGGGACCAGCCGGTGCTGAAATACCTCAGGGCGTGGGGGCCTGGGGGCGGGGAGGGGCTGAGACCCGGGCGACCCTCCCCCCGGCGCGGGTCCCGGGTCCCAGGTCGATGGGCCGAGAGGGACGAGGGGACGAGGGGGCCCGGGAGACGGAAAAGGGGGCGATGGGACGGAGACGGGAGGGGGCGGGATACCGGAGAGGCAGGGAGACCGAGCAGGACTAAAGTGCGACATTTGGGCCGGGGGGGGGGGGGGGGGGGGGGGGGGGGGGGGGGGGGGGGGGGGTGGAGATGCGCCTTCCCCGGGTCCTGCGTCCCCCGCCCCCCCTGGGCTGTCCCCTCGCTCCTTCGCTCCTGCCCCGCAGAGGCCGCTCCCTTCCGACCCCGCACTCAACCGCCTCCGAGAGCAGCAGCAGATGGTTTCGGAGCGCCATGACCAGCACCCTTGAGCCCGTGGAGACTTCATAACGAGGACCAGCGGTAACACTGATTGGCTTCTCTAGAAACCAGATGCTCAATGGGATTGAGAACTGGGGCTGCATCAGAAGTAACCAGACAGGAGGACCCAACACTGCTTGTGTGAGACGAGTAACCACGGGAAGGGAAATCCTCAGCATTTAGCTTCTCCGCCCCAGACTCCGCCCCTCCAGGCTGAAACCCTGAGAGCCAGCCCCTCCCGGAGACCTAGGACTTTGTCCTGACCCCTTCTCCTGCATGGAGCGCTCTTTGTCACACTGTGTCCTGAGTCCTGCGTGTCCCAGGGCCTGTGTGAGGAAACCAGGGAGAGACCCAGAAGCTGGGCCTACCCGCTTTTCTTCTCCCTGAAATGGACTGTCTGCCTCCCACCCTTTACCAAGGGAAAGACCGGGCCTCTTCTAAAAAACTCACCCCCAGGGAACTTGACGTCAGAGAGTGAGCTAGTCCTGGGAATGTGCCTGAAAGCACCAGCTAGAGATTCTCATAGACACCAGTGTCCTTGCTGTTTATTAACTACAATGTGTAACACAATCTTGAAAACCCCTGACCATCAGGAAGCTAATCTGTAAAAGAAGTGATTTGGGGCCCCCTGGTACAGAAATGTGTCTAAATAGTACTGCAGTAGACTCACAAGCTCTTACATCTTCCTTTCACAGACCGCACATCTGTGACTCTGGATTGTTATATTGTAAAATGACCCTCATTCCACTGCCCTGAGCGTATCCCACATTCTCAATACAAAGAAGAACACGGAAGGAATTTGTTACTGTGTGTTTCAAGCAGAAGCAGGTACAACCTCAGAGTTGGAAGTGTCCAATATTGGTGAAGTTAAATGCCCTTCACCAGTACTCATGCATTGCCTGGGGTTTTTAAAAAATATTTTCTTTATTGTTAGACTTACTGGGGTGACATTAGTTAGTAAGAATTACATAGGTTTCAGGAGTATAATTCTGCAGTGCATCGTCTATTGGTTGCATTATATGTTGACCACCCAGTGTAAGTTCTTTTTCCATCACCCTATAATTAGGTCCCCCTTCCTCCTTTCTCACTCTTTCCCTCTTCTTCCACCCCGTCCTCCCTTGCCACCAGATAACTACTAAAATATTGACTGTGTCCATGAGTTTTATTGTTTGTTTGTTTTTTCTTTGTTGTTTTCAGTTTTATATTCCACATATGAGTAAAGTTATATGGTTCTTGGTTTTTACTATCTGGCTTATTTCATTTAGCATGATAATCTCAAGGTCCGTCCATTTTGTCACAAATGGCTGTATTTTATCTTTTCTTATAGTGAGTAATATTCCATTGTGTATATGAACCACAGCTTCTTTATCCAGTCATCTATCAAAGGGCATTTTGGTTGTTTCCATGTGTTGGCCACCATGAACAGCACTGCAGTGAACATTGGGGTACATAAGTCTTTGCAGACTAAGGTTTTCAAATTTGGGAGGTAGATACCCAGAAGGGGGATTGCTGGGTCATATGGTAACTCCATTCCCAATTTTCCGAGGAACCTCCACTCTGTCTTCCATAGCAGTTGTAATGATTTGCACTCCCACCAACAGTGTGTGAGTTCCTTTTTCTCCACATCCTCTCCAGCACTTGTTATTCCTTGTCTTGTTGATAATGGTCATTCTAACAGGTGTGAGGTGGCATCACATTATGGTTTTGATTTGCATTTCCCTGATAGCTAATGAGGTTGAGCATTTTTTCATATGTCTGTTGGCCATTTGAATATCTTCTTGGGAGAAGTGTCTGTTTAGGTCCTCGGCCCACTTTTTAATTGGGTTGTTCATTTTTTTTGTTGTTGAGTTGTATTAGTTCTTTATATATTTTAGATATTAGACCTTTATCAGGTGCATTGTTTGCAAATATTTTCTCCCATTCATTTGGATGTGTTTTTGCTTTGTTGATGATTTCTTTTGCTGTACAGAAGATTTTTAGTTTGGTATAGTCCCATTCATTTATTTTTGCTTTTACCTCCCTTGCCTTTGAGGTCAGGTTCATGAAGTCTTCCTTGACCCCTACATCTGTAAGTTTAGTACCTATGTTTCCTTCTATACAGTTTATTGTTGCAAGTTTTATATTAATTAATCCATAATTTTAGTATATGGTGAGAATTCACGGTTCAGATTAATCTTTTGTATATGTTTTTTCAGTATTTCCAGAACCATCTACTGAAGAGGTTGTATTTTTCCCATTGTCTATTTTTTGCTCCTTTATCAAAAAGTATTTGTCCATACATTTGTGGATTTATTTCTGTGTTTTCAATTCTGTTTCATTGGTCTCTTTGTCTGTTTTTCTGCCAATACTAAGCTATTTTGATTATTGATGCTTTGTAGTATAAATTGAAATCAGGGAGTGTGATACTACCAGCCTTATTCTTTTTATGTAGTATTGCTTTGGCGATTCGAGGTCTTTTGTGGGTCCATACAAATCTGATAATTTTTAAATCTATTTCATGAGAGTATGTTTGTGGATTTTGATGGGAATTGCATTAAATCTGTAAATTGTTTTGGGTAATATGGTCATTTAAACAATGTTAACTTTTCCTGTCCAGCAATATGGAATATCTTTCCATTTCTTTGTGACCTCTTCAATTTCTTTCAAAAGTGTCTTACAGTTTTTCATGTATATTCCTTCATGTTCTTTGTTAAGTTAATTCCCAGGTATTTCATTCTTTTGGTTGTGATTGCAAAAGGTATTGACTCTATAATTTCTTTTTCTTAAGATTCATTGTTTGTATATAGAAATGCTATTGATATTTTATGTTGATTTTGTATCCTGCAACTTTACTGTATTTGTTTATTGTTTCCAATAGTTTCCTGGTAGAGTCTTTGGAATTTTCTATATGAAAGATCATGTCATCTGCATACAGTGACAATTTGACCTCTTCCCTCCCAATTTGGATACCTTTTATTCTTTTCTCTTGCCTGATTGCTTTGGCTAGAATTTCCAGTACTATATTGAATAGCAGTGGTGACAGGAGGCATCCCTGTTTTGCTCCTGATTTTAGAGGAATGGGCTTCAGCTTTTCCCCATTCAATATGATATTAGCTGAGAGTTTGTCATATATGGCCTTTATTATGTTGAGATACTTTCCTTCTAGACCCATTTTATTCAGTGTTTTGATCATAAACAGATGTTGTATCTTATCAAACGCTTTTTCTGTATCAATTGATCTGACCATATGGTTTTTATCTTTTATTTTGTTTGTGTGGTTATATGTTTATTTTCATATGTTGAACCAATTTCATATTTATTTATTTTCATATGTTGAACCATCCTTGCCCTCCCAGGATGAATCCCACTTGATCATCATGTATAATCTTTTTGATGCATTGTTATATTCTATTTGTTAATATTTTGTTTAGAATTTTTGCATCTGTGTTCATCAGATATATTGGTCTGTAGTTTTCTTTTTTGGTGTTGTCTTTACCAGACTTTGGTATTAGGGAAATGTTGGCCTCATAGAATGAGTTAGGAAGTATTGCCTCACCTTCAATTTTTTGGAAGAGTCTGAGGAGGACAGGCATTAATTCTTCTTTGAATGCTTGGTAAAATTGGTTGGTGACACTGTCTGGTCTGGGGCTTTTGCCTCTGGGGAGGTTTTGGATAGTCATTTCAATTTCTTTACTATTAATTGGTCTATTTAGATTATCCAGTTCTCCTTGGTTCAGTTGAGGTAGGCTATAAGTTGCTAGGAACTTGTCCATTTCTTTTAGGTTGTTAAATTTTGTAGCATAAAGCCCTTCCTAATATTTTCTTATAATTCTTTGTATTTCTGTAGTATCAGTGGTAATTTCTCCCCTTTCATTTCTAATTTTGATGTTTGTTTTCTGTCCTTTCGCCCTCTGATTAGTCTAGCCAGGGGTTTGTCAATTTTGTTGACTTTCTTAAAGAATCAGCTCTTTGTTGCATTAATATTCTCTATTATCTTTCTGTTCTTGACTTCATTTACCTCTGCTTTAATTTTTATTATTTCTTGCCTTCAGCTGACTTAGGGTTTTTTTCTTTTCTGCTTTTTCTAGTTCTTTAAGATGAGATGTTAGGATGTTTACTTGTGCTTTTTCTTGTTTCTTGCTTTTTTTTTAATGTGGGTAGTTCCCTGGCTGGGAATAGAACCCAGGCCAAAGTGTTGACAGTGCAGAAGCCTTAGCCACTACACCAACTACACCACCAGGGAACTCCCATCTTGTTCCTTAAGATAGGCTTGTAATGATGTAAATTTCCCTCTTATTACTGCTTTTGCTGTGTCTCAATAATTTTGATATGTTGTATTTTCATTGTCATTAGTTTCTATATATTTTTAATCTCTTTCTTTATTTGTTCTTTTATCCAGTCATTTTTTAATAAGATGTTGTTTAATCTCCATGTATGTCTGATTTTTTTCTGTTTTCCTTTCACAGTTGATCTCCAATTTCAGAGCTTTGTGATCTGAGAATACAGTTGGTATGATTTCGATCTTCTTGAATTTGCTGAGGCTATTTTTATTTCCCAGCATGTGGTCTATCCTTGAGAATGTTCCATGTGCACTAGAAAATAAGATATAGTCTCTTTTTTTGCCAGATGAAGTGTCCTGTAAATATCATTTATGTTCAATTACTATACTGTGTCATTTAGAACTGCTATTTCCTTATTTATTTTCTGCTTGGATGAGCTGCCCATGGCTGTGAAGGGGGTGTTTAGGTCTCCTACAATGATTGTACTTTTGTCAGTTTCTCCTTTCAGGTCTGTTAGTGGTTGCTTTGATATTTTGGTGCTTCCTGATTGGGAGCATATATATTAATTAGTGTCCAGTCTTCTTGTTGTATTGTCCCTTTTATCACTATGTAATGTCCATTTTTGTCTTTCATTATCTTTTTTAACCTGAAACTTGTTTATCAGATATCAGTATGGCAACTCCTGCTTTTCTCTGGATAAATTTGCTTTGAGTATTGTTTTCCGTTCTTTCACTCTGAGTCTGTGTTTGCCCTTTTGGCTGAGGTGTGTCTTTTGGAGAGAGCATATGGATGGGTTTTGTTTTTTAATCCAGTCTGCTACTCTGTGTCTTTTTATTATTATTTTTGTTTATTTTTTTATGTGGGTAGTTCCCTGGCTGGGAATCAAACCCAGGCTGCTGCGTTGACAGCACTGAAGCCTAGCCACTACACCACAAGGAAACTCCTGTGTCTTTTTATTTGTGAGTTCAGTCCATTATCATTAGAGTGATGATTTATATATGAGGTTTTTCTATGGCTGTTACTTATTCTTTTTTAAATTTTAAATCTATTTATTTATTTATTTATTTATTTATTTATTTATTTATTTAGTGTCCCAACTCTATTCCATTTATTCTGATGTTTTCTTTCAGGTCAAAGAGCCTCCATCAGCATTTCTTGAAGTGCTGGCGAATTTCCTCAGCTTGTGTGTTTCTGAGAGAGTCTTTATTCCTCCTTCATAGCTGAAGGATAATTTTGCTGAATAATTTATTCTTGGCTGGAAGTTTCTCTTTTAATATTTTGAATATTTAATTTCACTCCCTCCTGGCTTGTAAAGTTTCTGCTGAGAAGTCTGATGGTAGCCTGATAGGATTTTATTTAAAGGTTATAGTTTTTCTCCCTTAGCTGCCTTGAGAATTGTCTCTTTGTCTTTGGTTTTTGACATCTTCAGTACTATGTGCCTTGGAGAAGATCTGCTAGGGTCCAGGTAGCGAGGGGACCTATTTTCTTCTTGAATTTGGGGCTCCAGATCTTTCCACAGGTTTGGAAAGTTCTCATCTATTTGTTTGATTATGCTCTCTGTAGAGTTATTTGCTCTTTCTTCCAAGCCTGTTATTCTAATATTGTTTTTTTCTAATGGAGTCAAATAGTTTTAGCAGAGTTCTTTCAATCTTTTGCCTCTGTAGTCCCTATCTTGTTTCTGAATTGTTTCCATGTTTTGATCTTCAGTATCACTAATTCTCTCCTCCATCTGGTGGGCCCTATTTACTATGGCAGTTATTTCCTTTTTCACTTCTTTTATTGTATTTTTTATTTCTCACGTTTCCATCTGATTCTTTATCATTTGAATTTGTTTGTTAAATTGTTTCCTTAGTTCACAAATTTTCTTTCTGAGACCATTTATCTCAGCTATGGTGTTTTGCCAGTATATTTTTATTTCTCTCAGAGCCTTTAGAACTGCAACCTTGTATTCTCTGCCACTTAGTTAATAAATTTCTAGATCTACAAGGTCCTTTTCTGGAGATTTTCATCTTCTTTTCAAGCTGCTTTGAATCCTAAGGTACTCATATTGTCTGCTGTGTTCTTTTGCTTCAACAGGAGTGCTTTACTTCCAGCTGAGCCCAGGAGATCACTTTCTCTTCCTGATTAGTATTTTTGTGGTGTCTTGCTGTAGAGCAGACATTAGGTGACACCGGGAGGCAAGTTTTGGTAGACTGGGGAGGTGTTTAAGCCATATATCTCTGATCTCCACCAGTGTTTGGGCGCAGGGTAGAGTGGTCTGTTTTCTCTCCACTTCCTATGGTTCATTGGGGAAGCTGGAAGAGAAGCGGGAGGCTGATGGAATGCAAGCTGAGGTTCTTCACATTGGTCAGGGCTAACACCACCGCCTCCTCCTTTCTCCCTTCTCCCATGTTTTACCAGGGCCATGTTTCAGTGGTTCATTTCCAGGGTAACCGCTTCTGGAAGTGTTTGCAAGTGCGAGAGCTGAGGTGCTGTATCCGGGGGACCTATACCTGCGTGGGGCAGTTCAGATGCCTCACTCAGCTTCCATGCTACACAAAACTTGGCTCTGAGACTGTCTCTAACATGCTGCTTTTAGATCCAGCTCCCTCATGATCTCACAGGGTTCCTGCCATTCTGGCCTCCACTCTTGTCGCCACTGGCCTTTTCCTTTCCCCTGCATCATGCTGCTCCCTGACTTCTTCCTAGTTCTTTCAGTTAGTCACCACAGAGTCAGGTCTCAATCCATCTCTACTCCTTGTCTTCTCCTCCACTTGCCCCCTTTCTCTAACCTTCAGGTGTTTTCTTGTGATGCATGAATCTCTCAGTTGTCACTGTGCTACTCAGGGTTTTTTGTGTTGGATCCTAGCTGGCAATTTAATTGTGTTTTCTGGGAGAGGTTTTAGGAACTTCCTCTCTGGTTGCCATCTTGCCGATACCCCTGCATTGACTCTTTTTATCACTAATTCACATCTAAGCAGTGTGTGTATTTTATGGGGACAATTTTTAAAAAACCAATCAGCATAAGGAGACAATAGTTTTTAAGCAGCTCCACAGAACCTGTGCTTGGTCCTAGATGATTTATTAAAGATCTATAAAACAACTTATTTAAATCTGAGAGTTCCACTACTATATAATGCTTTATCTTTGCTTTTTTCTCTCATCCTTGCTTCTCAAGCTCTTTTCTGTCTCTCTCACCCTTCAGGCCTCTTCTGCCCTTAATCTCTGCCACCCTCTCACTCCTGATTGTGGCACTAGTGCCACCCCCTCACCAGCCACTCAAGGACTTTTCTCCCCATAAGTATCAGCAGTCCTGCTAATGTGAGTCAGGGTGTATCATTTCTTCACTGAAAACAATGCAATGGCTTTATCTCACTCTGGGAAGCCTCTAGAATGTAAGGCACATGTGCACAGGGCTTTGGTCTACTTAAGTCAAAGTTGTATTCAGGCATATAAAGCAGTTCCTGAAAGAGAGTAGGCATTAAATTAATTGTTGTTGAATGAATGAGTTGTAGTAAAATTTAATTACATTATATAAAAATCACAACCTGAAAACTATGGAAAAGTTAGGAAATATTTTATTACATGTAATAGTGTGCATATCAGTTCATAAATTCATTCCAGTGGAAAAAATGCTGTGTGCTTATTTGTGGCACAGTTGAATGTGTGTATTAGTCTTTTATTGCTGCATAACAAATTGCCACAACTTAGTGACTCAAAAAAACTCTCACTTATGTGTTCACAGTTCCTTAGTCAGAAATCCAGGAGTGGTGTAGATGGGTTCTCTGATCAGGGTGTCACAGAGCTGTGTCCCCATCCTGAGCTCATATCCTTTTTTAAGATTATGCTGAAGCTGTTGGAAGAATTCAGTTTCTTCTAGTTGCAAGTCTAACATTCCTATTTCCTTGAAAATTGTTGGGAGTTGGGGTGGGGTGCTCCCAACACCTAGTGGTCACCAGCAGTCTTTGTCGTGTGACCCTCCATTTTCCAAGCCCTCAGTGGAGAAATGGCTCACATGGAATTCCTCTCACACTAAGAATCGTTTTGCTCAGTAAGAACATCAATCATCACTCACCTGATTAGGACAGTCCTATCTGGGATAGTCACCTGTCTCAAGGTCAGTTGATTTGAGTCCTTTGTTACATCTGTAAAATTACTTCCTAGCAGCATCTACATTAGTGTTCAGTTGACTAACTGGGAGGAAGGTGAGTAACTAGAATAGTTATTATGAATAATCATAGAATCAGCCTAGCAAAACCTAGTTTTTTCTTTTGTGTTTAATTGGGTCATGCTTGGAAATCAAATTTCAAATAAATAGATAATTGTGAATGACAACAAAGTGGATTCTGGCTATTAGCCATAGAAATTCATAAATCTTCAAACCAAATGACATGTTTAATAACTTATTAGTTTGGAACAAAGGAAAATTAAAGTACAATAATATTTTCTGTCTTTGAACACTGTATTAGTCATGTATGGCAGCATAACAAATTACCCAAAACTTAGCAGCTCAAAGCAACAAATGTGTATTTTCTCCCACCCTTTCCCAGGGTCAGGAATCCCTGACCCTCTCTTTGACATGGCTCATAACATTGGCTGTGGCTTTATTCCAAGGCAGGTATTTCTTTGTAAGGACACTTGCGCATGTGAAGGATCTAGGTTACGTGCTCCTTATGGGAAGCTAATGCCTGATGATCTGAGGTGGAGTTGAGGCAGTGATGCTAGCACTGGAGAGTGGCTGCCAATATGGATTAACATTAGCAGAGAGGTTTGACTGCACAGAGACCATAATAAACCAACTGTTTTCAGACTCATATCAAAACCCTATCAGTAAGTGGCAGGCTTTATAGTGTCAAGTGACTTGATGTACCAATGGTACAGCTGAATCTGGTGGCAGACTTTAAGCCAGAATCCAACACTTATTTTAGTCCATGTGAGTAGTAAATTTACTACTTCTGTTGGTGCCCTTTTCCTGCACTGTCCACTTGTCTCAGTCACAGCTTTGGTAAACCACAAGTTAACCCTAGCAAAAATGAGTAAAAAACAAATGTCACTGGGCATAAATAACACACTTCGGGTATCACTGTTTCCCATCAGCCCCCTATGGGAATGTCTAGTTGCTCAAGAATGCCACTGATTCTGCAGCATTGTGAGTTGTATACTTACTTCATTATATATTACAATGTAATAATAATAGAAATAAAGTATACAATAAATATAATGTGCTTGGATCATCCCCAAACCATTTCTCCCCTTGTGTTCATGGAAAAATTGTCTTTCAAGAAATCAGCCCCTTGTACCAAAAAGGGGACTGTTAATTTAAATGACAGAGAAAATGACAGAGAATTTAAGATTGCAATTTTTAAAAAACTCAATGACATGCAAGAAAACTCAGATAGACAGTTTAATGAACTCAGGAAGGAAATCTGTGAACAAAAGAATAATTTTAACAAGGAGATTGAAATTTTAAAGAAGAACCAAATAGAAATTCTGTATATAAAGAATTCAATAAAAGAAATGAAAACCAAAATAGCTAGCTTGGGAAGCAGAGCTGACCAGATGGAAGAAAGAATTAATGATATTGAAGATAGAAATACAGAAATGACACAGATGGGAGAACAGACAGACTTAACAGTAAAAGAAATGAAAGAACACTACAAGAACTATCTGACTCTATCAGAAAACAAACAAACAAATATAAGAATAATGAACTACCAGAAAGTCAAGAGAACAAGAAGGGCACAAAGAGTCTATTCAAACAAATAGTTGATGAGAACTTCCCAAATCTATGGAAAGAACTGGATCCTCAAACCAAGAAGCAAACAGAACACCTAACTACCTGAACCTGAATAGACCTTATCCAAGGCACATCATATTGAAGCTGTGAAAGATCAACAACAACAAAAGCAGTCAGGGCGGGAGAGGACTATAACCTATAAAGGAAATTCCATTAGATTATCAGTAGACTTCTCAACAGAACCCTACAAGCTAGGAGGGAGTGGAATGAAATATTCAAACTATTGAAAGAGAAATTACCAGCCAAGAATAATTTATTCAGCAAAGGTAATCTTTAGATATAAAAAAGGAGTAAAGATCTTTCCCAACATATAGAAACTAAGGGAATCCTTTGGCACCAGGCCTGTATTACAGGAAATACTGAAGGAACCTATTGGATTTGGAACAAAAAGTCAAAATAAATAGGGATAATTTGTGACAACAAAAGCATAAAAGGGGAGGAAGTAAAGATCTGAATTTGCAGAAGGAAATGACAATAAGAAACATGATTAACAAAAGTACTACTGTTTATATGAAACAGTATTTTACATAAATTTAATGGTAACCACTCAAAAAAAATAAAGAACTGAGACACATAACATACAAAAAAAGAAAACAGAGAAAAATATCATAGAACATCACCAAACTAAAGTAAGAGCCAGAAAGAAAAAAGAAGAGAAACAATGGAGACACTGAGCTACCAGAAAGCAAAAGATAAAATGGCTATAGAAAATACTCATATGTCAATCATCACACTACATGTAAATGGACTAAACTCACCAATAAAAAGGCAGAGGGGAAAAAAAAAGGCACAGAATAGCAGATTGGATCAAAAAACAAAACCCAACCATATGCTGCCTCCAAGAGACACACCTCAGCTATAAGGACAAATACAGACTTACAGCGAAAGGGTGTAAAGCAATACTCCAAGCAAATGGCACCCAGAGAAAAGCAGTTGTAGCCAAACTTATATCTGACAAAACAGACTTCAGGATAAAAAAGGTAACAGTACACAAAGATGGACACTTCATAATGACATAGGGGACAATACAACAAGAAGACATGACACTGATATGACCCCAAACAGAAAGCACCAAAATTTATAAAGCAACTACTAACTGAACTAAAGGGAGAAACTGACAAAAACACAACTATAGTAGGAGACCTAAACATCCCCATTGACAGCCATGGACAGATAATCTAAACAGAAAACCAATAAGGAAATGTCAGTTTTAAATTATAGATGACAGCAAAGGGACATAATTGACATTTGCAGGACATTTCATCTGGCAAAAAAAGACTATACATTCTTTTCTAGTGCACATGTAATATTCTTGGGGATAGATCATATGCTGGAACAGAAAACTAGCCTTAGCAAATTTAAGAAGAATGAAATCATACCAAGAGTATGCTCTGACCACAAATCTTTGAAATCAAAGATCAACTGCAAAAAGAAAGCAAGAAAACCAAATATACATGGAGATTAAACATGTTATTAAGAAATGACTCATCAAAGTAGAAATAAAACAAGAGATAAAAATACACAGAAAAAAATGAGAATAAAACATATCAAAATTATTGGGATACAGTAAAAGCAGTAATAAGAGGGAAATTTATACCATTATAGGCTTATCCCAAGAAACAAAAAGAATCTCTCAAACAACCTAACAGTACATCTTAAAGAACTAGAAAAAAGAACAAATAAAATCTTAAGTCAGTAAAAGGAAGAAAATAATAAAAATTAGGAATAAATGAAATAGAGAACAGAAAAACAATTTAAAAATTTTATGCAACAGAGAGCTGTGTTTTCAAAAAATTAATAAAATTGACAACACCCTGGCTAGGCTCACTAAGGTAAAAAGAGAAAAGACACAAACAACCAAAATAATAAATGAAAGAGGAGACATTATGACTGACACCACAGAAATAAAAAGGATCATACGAGAATACTATGAAGGACTATGTAACACCAAATTCAATAACCTAAAAGAAATGGATAAGTTTCTAGAAACATAGAGCCTATCTAGACTAAATTAAGAACTGGATAATCTAAATACACTGATCAACCATAAGAAAATAGAAACAATCATGCAAAACCTCCCCAAAAGCAAAAGTTCATGACCAGAAAACTTCACAAGTAAATCTTACTAAACATTCAAAGAGGAATGCCTGTTTTCCTTGAACTATTCCAAAATATTGAAAAAGAGGCAATACTTCCCCACTCATTTTATAAGGCAAACATTACCCTGATACAAAAGCTTGGTAAAGATGACACAAAAAAGGAAATTATAGACCAACATCCCTGATGAACACAGCTGCAAAAATCCTACACAAAATACTATCAAATAGAATACAACCAAATACATTAGAAAGATTATACATCACTATCAACTGGGACTCATTCCAGGGGCACAAGGATGGTTCAACATATGCAAATCAATAGATGTGATACACTACAAAAACAAAATAAAAGATAAAAACCATATAATCATATCAATTATGCAGAAAAAACATTCAATAAGATACAATGTTTATTTATGATCAAAACACTTAATAAAATGGGTACAGAAGAAAAATATCTCAACATAATAAAGGCCATATATGACAAACTCTCAGCTACTATCCTACTGAGCAGGTGAAAACTGAAACCTATTCCCCTAAAATGAGGAATAAGACAGGAATGTTCCTGTTGTCACTGCTATTCAACATAGTACTGGAAGTTCTAGCCAGAGCAATTAAGTAAGAGAAAAATATAAAAGCCATTCAAACTGAGAGTGAAGAAGTTAACTCTTTTGCTGTGATGTTCATATACATATTTGAATGAATATTTCTATCCTCTGACTGCAGTGTTTGAGTTTACCCCACCAGCTCAAAAAAACTTTTTCCTCTACTATATGTACATTTTTCTATATTTTTGTGTTTTTCAAGAATGAATAACAATAGAAAAGTTTTATGCTTTAATGTAATCATTTATTTTAATAAAATGTACCACCTTAACTGTACTTACTTAAAAATGTAAATATTCTACATATTGCAAAATTGTTATTCAGTGTGAAACTCAAGAATTTTCTCCATTTACAAGATATTTTAATATGTTTTCCTGTGGCCTACACTATTAACATCAAATATGGTTTGTATGCTATATTGTGTAACATTTTGTAATAAATGTTTTATGTAATCAATACCAATAGATTCTACTTTATCTGTACTTAAATCTAATTGATGGCACTTAGTATATTTTGAGTATTTTTGGCTAAAATTTAATATAATGTTAAATTTATTATCATATAAAAAAAATTTAAAATAAAAATAATGTCATTTATATATAAAGTAGCTTAAAATGTTATTATTAAATGCATAAAATAGTCAAAATTGTTATTTTTTGTGGCTTTTTGACACATTTTGAAGAAAATTTGAAGTCAATTAATGCTGTGAAAGTGTTAAACTGTCACTTTTTGCAGATGACGTGATTCTTTATATAGAAAAATTAAAGACTCCACCAGAAAACTATTAGAAACAATAAATAATACAGTAAAGTTGCAGGATCCAAAAATCAATGTACAAAAATCAATTACATTTTTATATATCAACAATGAAATTTCAGAAAAACAAATGAGAAAAACAATACCTTTTGCAATAGCAACAAAAACTCATACACTGAAAACTATTAGACACTATTTAAAAAATTGAAGAAGACACAAAGAAATGGAAAGATATGCTATGTTCACATATTGGAAGAATCAACTTAATTAAAATGATCAAGGAATAGATTTAAAAATAATCAGATTTATATAGAACCAAAGTGATCCTACAAAAAAAAAGAACAGGGCTGGAGGAGGCATCATATTCCCAGATTTTAATTTATACTAGAAAGTGACAATAATCAAAACAGCATAGTATTGGGAGAAAAAAGCAGACACACAGACCAATGGAATAGAATTGTAAACCCAGAAGTAAACCTACATATATATGAACAGGTAATTTTAGACAAAGGAGCAAAAAACAAACAATGGAGAAAAGAAAGCATCTTCAATAAATGGTGCTGGGAAAATTGGAAAACCACATGCAAAAGATTAAAGCTGGACTGTGAACTGTCATCATATACCAAAATTAACTCAAAATAAATCAAAGACCTCCACATAAGACATGAAACAGTAAATTGCACAGAAGAAATCATTGGTACTAAACTTATGGACCTTGGATTCAGGAAGGAATTTATGAATTTGACCTCTAAGGCAAAGGAAGTAAAAGCAAAAATAAATGAATGGGACTATATCAAACGAAAAAGCTTCTGCACAGCAAAGAAACCATCAAGAAAATAAAGACTCTTTTTCACAATGCATTTGCTGCCAGAACACAGATGAAGAGAAAAACCACCACTAAATCTAATCGAAAATGGGAAAGGGAAAGACACATTAACATCGTGGTCATTGGACACGTAGATTCTGGCAAGTCTACCACTACTGGTCATCTGATCTATAAATGAGGTGGGATCGACAAATGAATCATTGAAAAATTTGAGAAGGAGACTGCTGAGATGGAAAAGGGCTCCTTCAATTATGCCTGGGTCTTGGATAAATTGAAAGCTGAACGTAAGCATGGTATCACCACTGATATCTCCCTGTGGAAATTTGAGACCAGCAAGTATTATGTGACCATCGTTGATGCCCCGGGACACAGAGACTTATCCAAGACATGATTGTAGGCACATCTCAGGCTGACTGTGCTGTCCTGATCGTTGCTGCTGGTGTTGGTGAATTTGAAGCAACAAGTGTCTCCAAGAATGGGCAGACCCGTGAGCATGTCCTTCTGGCTTACACACTGGGTGTGGAACAACTGATTATTGGTCTTAACAAAATGGATTCCATTGAGCCACCTTACAACTAGAAGAGACATGAGGAAATCATTGAGGAAGTCAGCACCTACATTAAGAAAATTGACTACAACCCTGACACAGTAGCATTTGTGCCAATTTCTGGTTGTAATGGTGACAACATGCTAGAGCCAAGTGCTAATATGCTTTGGTTGAAGGGATGGAAAGTCACCCATAAAGATGGCAGTGCTAGTGGAACCATGCTGCTTGAAGCTTGTGATTGTATCCTGCCACCAACTCATCCAACTGACAAGCCGTTGCGTCTGCCTCTCCAGGATGTACAAAATCGGTGGTATTGGTACTGTCCCTATGAGCCAAGTGAAGACTGGTGTTTTCAAACCCAGCATGGTGGTCACCTTTGCTCCAGTCAACTTTACAACTGAAGTAAAGTCTATTGAAGTGCACCATGAAGCTTTGATACCAGGAATGTGTCTGTCAAAGATGTGGCAATGTGGCTGGTAACAGCAAAAATGACCCACCAATGGAAGCAGCTGGCTTCACTTCTCAGGTGAGTATCCTGAACCATCCAGGCCAAATCAGTGCTGGATATGCACCTGTGCTCGATTGTCACACAGCTCACATTGTTTGCAAATTTGCTGAGCTGAAGAAGATTGATTGGAATTCTGGGTAAAAGCTGGAAGATGGCACAAAGTATTTGAAATCTGGTGATGCTGCCATTGTTGATATAGTTCCTGGCAAGCCTATGTGTGTTGAGACCTTCTCTGACTACCCTCCTCTGGGCCACTTTGCTGTTTATGATATGAGACAGACAGTTACTATGGGTGTCATCAAAGCAGGGGACAAGAAGGCAGCTGGAGCTGTTAAGGTCACCAAGTCTGTTCAGAAAGCTAAATGAATATTATCCCCAATACCTGCCACCCCAGTCTTAATCAGTGGTGGAAGAATGGTCTCAGAACTGTTGGTCTCAATTGACCACTTAAGTTTAATAGTAAAAGACTGTTTAATGATTACAATGCATCATAAAACCTTCAGAAGGAAAGGAAAATGTTTTGTAGACCACTTGTTTTTTTGTGGCAGTTTTTAAGTTATTAGTTTTTAAAATAAGTACCTTTTTAATGGAAACAACCTGACTAAAAATCTGTCACAGAATTTTGAGACCCATTAAAACAAAGTTTAATGAGCAGAAAGAAAAAGAAAAAAAAAAGAGGAAACCAACCAAATGGGAGAAGATATTTGCAAACAACAAGGGGCTAATATCCAAAATATATTTTAAAAAAAACTCATACAATTCAACATAAAAACAAACAATCCAATTAAAAAATGGGCAGAGGAACTGAACAGACACTTTTCCCAAGAAGACATTGAAATGGCCAACAGATAATGAAAAAATGCTCAACTTCACTAGCTTTTAGAGAAACGCAAATCAAAACCACAGTGAGCTACCACCTCACACTTGTTAGAATGGCTATTATCAATAAGACAAATAGTACCAAGTGTTGAAGAGGCCGTGCAGAAAAAGAAAACCTCATACACTGCTGGTGGGAATGTAAATTGGTACACCCACTATGGAAGATCTTTCCTCAAAAAATTAAGAATAGAGTTACCACATGATCCTTCTTCTGGGTATCTACATCCAAAATCTGAAAACTTTAGTTAACAAAGATATATGAACCCCAATGTTCACTGTCAGCATTGTTCAAGGTAGCCAAGACATAGAAACAACTGAAGTATCCTTTGATAGATAACTGGATAAAAAAGATATGGTATATACACACAATGGAATATTACTCAGCCATAAGAAAATATGAAATACTGCCATTTACAATAACATGAATGGATCTTGAGATCATCATGCTAAGTGAAATAAGTCAGAAAAAAATCAAGAACCCTGTGACTTTACTCATATGTGGGATATAAAATTGAACTCAACAATGGAACAAGATGAGCAAACACAGAAAAAGAACTAATGGACACAGACAATAGTTTAAGGATCACCAGAGGATAAGGAGAGAGGGGGATGGGGGATGAAGGAGGGGGATGAGGGAGGAGAGAGAGGTTGTCAAATATATGGTGATAGGAGAACTGATTCTGGATGGTCAGCACACAATGCAACACATAGATGATGTATTACAGAATTGTACACCTGAAACCTATATAATTTAAACCAATGTCAGCCCAATAAATTTAATAAAAAGGAAAAAATATATAAAAGAGAATAAAAAAATTTAATTATACTATTTATAATACCATCAAAACACACCAAATATCTATCAATAACTCTATCAAAAGATGTAAGACCCCAGAAGACAATTTTTGAATTTTTATTCTAACTCGGGGATATACAAGGGGGAATCCCCCCCAAAAAAACCCCAGAATTTATTTATAAAAAAATTGTGTATTTATTCTTACATGTTTAAACTTCAGTCACCTTCAATACTCTTTGTTTATGCAATACACATATCAAGAGGCTTTTCCCAGTGCTCAAAACAGTTTTTGAACTTGTTGAATTTGATAACTTTTAGTGCTCCTGTCATTTTTAGTTTCACCTCTTCCACATAGGCAAAACGTTTCCCCTGAGGACTTTTTTCATCCATGGAAACAAAAATCACTTTGGGCAAGATCTGGTGGAGAGGGTGGGGGCATGGAGTTCATGCTATTGTTGGTTAAAAACTTCTGAGCACTCAGTGCAGTGTGAGCAGGTGCATTATCATGCCCCACGTTGTTCATGTAAATGACCCATGATGAAATGGACAAACACGTTGAGAGTCCAAAAAAAATTCGCCAAAGCCCAACACAGTCTCTCACAATACACCAGCTGGTACACTGATGCAGATGGGTTCCTAGAACACCCACCTAGTAGGGACAAGCCTGTACTGGAAGGGGCTGCTACTCCAGAATATAATTCTGGGATTTTTGGGGGGAGGTCCCCCTTTGTCATGTTCATAGGTTGGAAGACACAATATAATAAAGATGTCAATTTTTCATACTCTGATGCATAGATTTAAAAAATTTCAATAAAAATCCTGCTGGACTCTTATGGAAACTTTGAGGTTGATTCTGAAATGTATATGGAAAAACAAAGACTAGTGACTTTTATATTTAGTTAAGTGCTTACCTTAACGAGTGTTTTTTATTTCTTCATATAGCTTTAGAACTGCAGATACTCTGCTCTTTTTTTTTTAATTTTTTTTTTCATTTTTATTGTTAGACTTATTGGGGTGACATCTGTTAGCAAGGATTACATAGGTTTCAGGCATACAATTCTACAGTGCATTGTCAACTTGATGTATAATAAGTTCACCACCTAATGTGACTTCTCTTTCCATCACCTTATATTTAGCTTCCCCTCTCCTCTCCCACCCCCTCCCCTTTCTCCCCTCCCTAATGCACTCGTCCCCAAATAAACATTAAACTATTGATTGTGTCTATGGGTTATTTGTTTCTTCATTTCTTTTTTCTTTGCTTCCAGTTTTATATTCCGCATATGAGTGAAGTCATACACATCTTTGTTTTTTCTGTCTGGCTTATTTCACTAAGCACGAGGATCTCCAGGTCCATCCATTTTGTCGCAAATGGCAATCTTTCATCTTTTCTTATAGCTGAGTAATATTCCATTGTGTATATGTACCACAGCTTCTTTATCCAGTCATCTGTCGCAGGGCACTTTTGTTGTTTTCATGTTTTGGCCACTGTGAACAGCGCTGCGATGAACATTGGGGTACATAAGTCTTTGCGGACAAAGGTTTTCAAGTTCTTTGGGTAGATCCCCAGAAGGGGGATTGCTGGGTCAAATGGTAGCTCCATTCCCAATTTTCTGAGGAACCTCCACTCTGTCTTCCACAGTGGTTGTACCAGTTTGCACGCCCAATATCAGTGTACCAGAGTTCCTTTCTCTCCACATCCTCTCCAGCACTTGTTATTCCTTGTCTTGTTGATAATAGCCATTCTAACAGGTGTGAGGTGGTATCTCATTGTGGTTTTGATTTGCATTTCCCTGATAGCTAATGAGGATGAGCATTTTTCATATGTCTGCTGGCCATTTGTATTTCTTCATGGGAGAAGTGTCTATTTAGTTCTTCTGCCCATTTTTCAATTGGGTTGTTTGTTTTTTTGTTGTTAAGTCTTAATAGTTCTTTACATATTTTAGATATTAGAACCTTATCTGATTCATTATTTGCAAATATTTTCTCCCATTCAGTTGGCTGTCTCTTTGCCTTGTTCATGGTTTCTTTTGCTGTGCAGGAGCTTTTTAGTTTGATATAGCCCCATTCATTTATTTTTGCTTTTACTTCCCTTGCCTTTGAGGTCAGGTTCATGAAGTCCTCCTTGAGTCCTAGGTCTATAAGTTTAGTACCAATGTCTTCTTCTATACAGTTTACTGTTGCAGGTCTGATATGAAGGTCTTTAATCCATTTTGAGTTAATTTTTGTATATGGAGAGAGTTCACAGCTCAGGTTCATTCTTTTGCATATGTTTTTCCAGTTTTCCCCATTGTATGTTTTTTGCTCCTTTATCAAAAATTATTTGTCCATATATTTGTGGGTTTATTTCGGAGTTTTCAGTTCTATTCCATTGGTCTATATTTCTGTTCTTCTGCCAGTACCAAGCTGTTTTGACTATTGATGCTTTGTAATATAAACAGAAGTCAGGAAGTGTAATGCCACGAGCCTTATTCTTTTTATGTAGTATTGCTTTGGCAATTTGAGGTCTTTTATGGTTCCATATAAATCTAATACTTCTTTTATCTATTTCATGAAAGTATGATTGTGGGATTTTGAAAGGTATTGCATTAAATCTGTAGATTGCTTTGGGCAGAATGGCCATTTTAACAATGTTAAGTCTTCCTTTCCATGAACAGGGGACATTTTTCCACCTCTTAAATCCTGTTCCAACTTCTTTCAAAAGTGTCTTATAGGTTTCCATGTATAAGTCTGCCACATTCTTTGTTAAGTTAATTCTCAGGTATTTCATTCTTTTTCTTGTGATAGCAAAAGGAATTGACTCCCTCATTTCTTTTGCTGTGGATTCATTGTTTGTATACAGGAATGCCGTTGATTTTTGTACATTGATTTTGTATCCTACAACTTTACTATATTCGTTAATTGTTTCTAATAGTTTTCTGGTGGAATCTTTGGAAATTTTTATATAAAAGATCATGTCATCCGCAAATAGTGACAATTTGACCTTTTCTTTCCCAATTTGGATACCTTTGATTCCTTTCTCTTGCCTGACTGCTGTGGCTAGAACTTCCAGTACTATATTAAATAGCAGTGGTGACAGGGGGCATCCCTGTCTTGTTCCTGATTTTAGGGGAATAGATTTCAGCTTTTCCCCATGTAGTATGATGTTAGCCGAGGGTCTCTCATATATGGCCTTTATTATGTTGAGATACTTTCCTTCTATACCTATTTTATTTAGTGTTTTGATCATAAATGGATGTTGTACCTTGTCGAAAGCTTTTTCTGCATCAATTGAAATGACCATATGGTCTTTATCTTTGATTTTGTTTATGTGGTGTATCACATTGATTGATTTT
>PVJL010016348.1:0-21245 GCA_004026885.1 Lyroderma lyra
CTTATGTTTTGAATTTCTTTGTTAAATTGTTCTTTTTGTTCACAGAGTTCCTTTTTTATGTCGTTTATATCCTTTTTTATATTATTTATCTCAGCTATGGTGTTCTGCCAATAGGTTTTCATTTCTCTCACAGCCTTTAGAATGGCAGCTTTAAATTCTCCGTCACTTAAGTGAGTCCCTTCCAGTTGTAACAGGCTATCTTCTAGGTGAATTTCATGTTCTTTCTGAGGAGTTTTAGTTTTTAAGGAATTCATCCTGTCCGCTGGGTTCTTCTCTTTGACATGAGGGCTTTATGTTCACTGCCCAGATTATTGCTTTTGTGGTGTCTTGCTCTAGGGCAGACACTAGGTGGCGCTGGGGGTCAAGTTTTGGGGGAGAGGGGGCTGTTTGGTTCTTGATTCTGATCTCCTACTGTGTTTGGAGGCTATGCGCATATATCCTGGGGAGAGGCCAACAAAGGCTTTAGGCCCTTTGCTGGGGAAAATCAGGCTTCCCAGCCTTGATTCAGTACCTGGCTGTGTAAAGGCTCACACTGCTTTCGGTACTCTGGGGTGCATGAGAAAGTGCCCGCTCCATAAGTCCAAAGCTGTGGGCCTGTCCTGAGACAGTAGGGTCGCCTTTGCAGCAGGCTGGGAACAGGAACTGCAGCCCTGTGTAGGTCTCCAGGGGGCTTAGAGCTCGGGTGTTATCTTTGCAGTTCAGAGTCCTCGCTCAGCCCTTCTACCACTCAAAAGTTCCAGAGGCTGGCTCCCAAACTCTTTCTGTCCCCAGCTCCCCAGTCTCTCTCCCCTCCCCCAAACTACGCAGCTCCGAATAGTCAGCAAGGATCGCGTCCCGCGTGGTCTGTCTCTGCTCCCTTCCCTCTCCCGACTCGCCCCTTTCTCGCCAGCCTTCAGGTGTTTGCTTTTGATTTGTGGATTTCTCAGCAGCCAGTTTGTCATTCAGGGTTTTGTTGTTGCACTTGGAGAAAGTATTGTTTGTCTCATTTCTTTTTCTTTAAGTTTGTTATTGGTACATAGATCTCCCATTGATTTTTGTACATTGATTTTGTTCCCTGCAACTACTGCATTTGTTTATTATTTCTAATCGTTTTTTTCTTTTGGAGACTTTAGAATTTTCAATATAAAGGATTATGTCACCTGCAAAGAGTGACTGTTTAAATTCTTCTCTTTCAATTATAATACCTTTTATTTCTTTCTCTTGCCTGATTGCTTTGGATAGAAGTTTCAGTACTATATTGAGTAGCAGTGGCAACAGGGGACATCCCTGTCTTGTCCTGATTTTAGGAAAATAGGCTTCAGTTTTTCTCTATTCAGTATAATATTATTTGAAGGTTTGTCATATACGACCTTTATTATGTTGAGGTACTTTCCTTCTGTACCTATTTTATTCAGTGATTTTATCATAATTGGATTTCATATCTTGTAAAATTCATTTTCTGCATCAATTGTTGCAATCACATGGTTTTTATCTTTTAGTTTGCTTATGTGGTTTATCACATTGATTGATTTGCATATTTTTAACAATCCTTGTATTCATGAAATGAATCCCACTTGATTGTGGTGTATGATCTCTTCAATGTATTATTGTATTCTATTTACTAGTATTTTATTTAGGATTTTTGCATCTGAGTTCATTACAGATATTGATCTATAGTTTTCTTTTTTAATGTTATCTTTACCAAGCTTTAGTATTAGGGTTATGTTGGCATTAGGGTTATGTTGGCCTCATGGAAAGGTTTGGGAAGTATCACCTCTTCTTCAACTATTTTGGAAGAGTTTGAGGAAGACAGGCATTTGTTCCTCTTTGAGTGCTTGATAAAACTCATTGATGAGACCATCTGGTCTTAATCCTTCCCTCTGGGGAGAATTTAGATGATTGTTTCAATTTCTTTATTGTTGATTGGCCTATTTAAATTGTCCAGTTCTTCTTGGTTCAGTCTAGGTAGCTATGTTTCTAGAAACTTGTCATTTCTTCAAGGTTGTTAAATTGGTGGTATATAGTCTAAATAATATTTTCTTGTGATCCTTTGTGTTTCTGTGGTATCAGAGGTAATTTCTCTTATTTCATTGGTAATTTTAGTTATTTGCGTGTTTTTTTTTCTTTGCCCCTTGGTAAGCCCAGCAAGGGGTTTTTCAATCTTATTGATTTCTTCAAAGAACAAGGTCTTCATTGCATTAATTTTTTCTATTGTTTTTCTGTCCTCTATTTCATTTAGTTTTGCTCTAATTTTTATTATTTCCTTCCTTCTCCTGGCTTTGAACTTTTTTTGTTCTTCTGTTTCTAGTTCTTTAAGATGGGATGTTAGGTTGCTTACTTGCCCCTTTTTTTGTTTCTTGAGATAAGAATATAAATTTTCCTCTCATTACTGCTTTCACTGCATCCAAATAATTTTCATATATTGCATTTTCATTGTCATTTGTTTCTATGTATTTTAAAATCAAATCTCTTCTTTATTTCTTTTTTGATCCAGTAATTTAAAAAATAACATGTTGTTTAATCTTCATATATATATATATATATATATATATATATAGTGTTTTTTCTCCTTTTTTTGTGCAGTTGATCTCTAATTTCAAGGCTTTGTGGTCTGAGAATATGCTTTGTATGATTTCAATATTCTTGAATTTGCTGAGGCTATTTTTTTGTCCCAGTATACCGTCTATCCTTGAGAATGTTCCATGTACACCAGAATAGAATGTATAGTCTGTGTTGTAGGATAGACTGTTCTGTAAATGTCAATTATGTCCAATTGTTGTAATGTATAATTTAGAGCTGATATTTCTTTATTTATTTTCTGTTTGGATGATCTTTTCATGATTGTCAAGGGGTTGTTTAGGTCTCTTACTATAATTATGTTTTTGTCAGTTTTACCTTTTAGATCTTTAAGTAGTTGCTTTATACATTTTGGATTTTCCTGGTTGGGTGCATATATATTGATGAGTGTCATGTCTTCTTGTCATTGTACTGTCCCTTTTATCATTATGAAATGTCCATTTTTGTCACTTATTCCATTTTTTATCCTAAAGTCTGTTTCATCAGATATAAGTATGGCTACATCTACTTTTCTTTTGATGCCATTTTCTTGGATTATTGTTTTCCACTTTTTCACTTTTAGTGATTGTCCTTGTGTCTGAGGTGTGTCTCTTGGAGACAGCATATAGATGGATTTCGTTTTTAATCCAGTCAACTACTTTGTCCTTTTTTATTGGTGAGTTCAGTTCATTTACACTTAGGGTGATGACTGATATATGAAGATTTCCTATGGCCAATTTGTCTTCTGGTTTTTTTGGTTGTTCGGAGTCTCGGTTTTTTCTCTGCTTTTTACTTACTGTCTGATTTTCTAGATTGATGATGTTGTATGACTTTTCCTTGTATTTCCTTTTTTTTGTAAGTGGGTTGTGTGTTTTGGTTTCAGGTTCTTTTTGAGTAGTTACTATGATGTTTTTGAAAAGGAAAGTTTCATGTATGTAGTGGCTCCTTTTCCTTAGCATTTTTAATTTCTATTCTATTTTGGGAATTTAAATCTTTACTTCCTTCTTTTTTATGTTTTTGTTGTCCCAACTGTTTTCCATTTATTTTGGGCTTTAGTTTCAAGTTGAGTAGCCATCTTAAGTATTCCTGGCATGCTGGCCAATTCCCTCAACTTCTGTATGTCTGAAAAGGTCTATATTCCTCTTTCATCTATAAAGGATCACTTTGCTGGATAGATTATTCTTGGCTCATAGTTCTTCTCTTTTAATATTTTGTATGTATGATTTCATTTTCTTCTGGCTTGAAGAGTTTTACTGAGAAGTCTGATGACAGCTTGATGAGGTTTATTTGATGGTTATATATTATTTTGCCTTTCTTACTTGAGAATTTTTTTCTTTGTCTTTGATTTTTTCACATCTTCAATATAATGTGCCTTAGAGAAGCTGCTGGAATTCAGGTAACTAGGTGTCCTGTTTTTGTCCTGAATTTGGGGTTTCAGTTCTTCCCACAGGGTTGGAAATTTCTCATCTACTATTTGTTTGGTTAAGCTCTCATTAAAATTCTGTTCTGTTTCTTCTGATATTCCTAGTATCCTAATGATGTTCTTTCTAATGGTGTCAGATAGTTCTTGTAGAGATCTTTCACGTTTTTGGTTCTCACATCTCTGTCTTTTTCCTTCTGTTCAATTTCCATGCTTCTATCTTTGATGTCACTATTTTTTTTCCTTCATCTGGTTGGCCTTGCTGCCTATGCTATTTAGTTCATGCTTTATTTTTCTTATTGCATTATCTCCTGATTTTCTATCTGATTGTTTTTCATAGTTTCAATTTCTTAGTTAAAGTGCTCCTTTTGTTCAGAGATTTCCTTTCTGAGATAATTTATCTGTGTCTGAGTAGTCAGCCAGCATTCGCTGAGGTCTCTGACTATTTTAAAGAGTGCTGTCTTGAATTTTGTGTCACTTAGATCATATATTTCCAAATCTATAATTTCCTTTTCTGAAGATTTTCCATTTTCTCTCTGATAAGCTTTGTTCCCGAGGAAGTTCATTGTAGTCATGTGTTTTTCTTCCTGGACATAAGGGCTCTTTTTCCCCTTGCCAATATAAAGAGGTCTTTCTTTTGCTTCCCAGTTGGTGTCGCTACAGCATCTTACAGTATTTTCTCTTCATTGATAGATTTTGTGACACCCTCTCAGAGCTTTTCTAGAGGGTAGGCTTCTCATTTTTGACTCAGTTGTCTTGGTTTTGATGTTCCCCCTCTTTGGGAAAATGCAGTGAGCCATGATATTTTCTTCCCCTGAGATTGGTGCAGACAGAATCTGCTGTGCCTTTCTTTTACACTTTTCATTAGCCCCTTGCTGGTTCCCGCTGAGGCGGAGATTTTTGTGGAGGACTAATGGCTTATCTGGAGCTCAGGGTAATTGCAGTGTGGGGGAAAGCACATAGAGGCAGCCAGGATCCATATTCACAGTTTCTGCCTAGCAGTGGAGGCAGTGCAATTCATCACTGCTATTTTTCCTGCGGTTTCTTGTTATCCTGGGTGCTTGCTCACCTGTGAAACAGGCCTGTATCTTCCTTAGGAGCATTCAGGGTTGGGTGGGCACACTCTGCAGCATAAGCCTACTCCTCCATCAGTAGAGTGTCTTGCCATGCTTGATGTGCACTGCAATACAAACCTGGCCCTCTGTCAGGAGCACACTGAATCTAAGGTGGCTGTGTGCCACCAAGCAAGCTGAGCCCTCCATCAGGAGTGCAGCAGAGCTTGGGGTAAAGGCACTGCTTAACAAGCCTGGCCATCTGCCATGAGTGCATGGGACATGGGGCATGGACACCAGAGAGCATCCTTGGCTCTCCATCAGAAGCCCACAATTGCCAGGGGGAAGGGCACCACAGACCAAACCCAGCTCTCCATCAAGATTAAGCCAGAGCCCGGGGATGGGTGCCAGATCCTCTCATCCATCTCATAGGACTTCCACTGTCCACTCCTTTGCCCACCTAAGATTATGCTGCACTTCAGCCTATTTTCCCCTGCCCCCTCCTCAGTCCTTCTTCTGCCAGTCCCAGGGTTTTGTAGTCATTTCTCAACACTGTTATCTTCATTTTCTTCCTGTTTGCCTCTGTTTCTGTGTAATTTGGGGATTCCCTTGTCAGATTTTAGCTGTACAGTTTGTAATTTCCAGGAGAAGTGTCAGGGACGTCCTCTCGAACTGTCATCTTAATTCTGCTTCCAAACCACAATTATAAATGTAAACCTAAGTCTATCTCTGACCCAAACCGAACTCTAACACAAAATGTAACCCTCACAATAAACCTAAGACTAGCTCTAAATTAAAACTTATCCCTAACTCTAACACTACCACGAATCCTAACCTAAAGCCTAGCCATAACCCCTACCTATTACATTCACTATAATCATAATACTAACCCTAATAAAAATTATAAAACAAACATTTTTAATATCCTAACCTTTACCATAACTCTAACCCTAACCTTACCCTAACCTTAACCTTAACCCTAAATCAAACCTTAACTAATTTAACCTAATCTAACTCTAATTCTGAACCTATCACTACATGTAAGAGTAAACTTCACAATTAACCTAACCTTTATTGTAAACTTAAGCCTAACCATAATTGTAATCCTAACCTTAACTGTAACTATAATTCCATCCTTAATTGTGACAGTAACCCTAACTTTAACCCTAATTTTAACCCTAACTATAACCTTAATTAACACTAAATTAAACCTTAATTCTCACCTTAACCCTAAACCTAGCCCTAACAGTAACTCTAAACTTAACACAAATCCTAAAGCATATCCTAAACCTAACCCTAACCCTAACCTTAACTCTAACACTAAGCCTATTTCTAAACCTACTAATGTCACTTACTATAACCATAATTATAGACCTCACCTTAAAATAAATTTTAAACCTAAACTTAACCCTAATTCTAACACTAACCCTAATCCTAATCCTAAATTTGACCCTAACTATAATCCTAACTATGACTCTAACCCTAAACTTAACCAAAACTTTAACCTTAACCCTAATTATAATCATAACCCTAACTGTAACCCTAACATTAACTGTAATTCTAAATATAATTCTAACTGTAATCCTAACCCTAACACTAAAATCCCTAACCTTAACCTTAAATTTAACCTTAACTATACCTTAACCTTAATCTGAAACCTAATCCTAACACTAACACTAATTTAAACTCAGACCTAACTAACCATAACCATAATTGTCACCTTGTGACATTAATCTTGCCCTAACCATAACCATAAATTTAACCAAACCTTAAACCTAACCCCAACTGTAACATTAACTGTAAACTTAACACTAGCCCTAATGTAAATCCTAATGTTAAACTTAACTGCAACCCTAACTGTAACCCTGAACCTAACTCTGTTAGTCTAACCCTACCCTAATTCTAACCCTAAACTTAAACATAACCCTAACTCTAAACCTAATAAAACCTAATGCTAACTGTGATCCTAACTTTAACTTCAATTGTAACCCTAATTCTAAACATAACTTAATACTAACCATAACCCTAATTTAACTTACAATAGCTGTAACACTAACCCTAACAGTAACTGTAACTATAACCCCAAACCCAATCCTAAGCATAACCCTAAATTTAACCCTAACCATAGACTTAACACTAAACCTAACTTAACCCTAAACCTAAACCTAAACCAACTAACCCGATTTGTAACCTTAAAACTAAACTTCATCCTAACCAAAAACTTAACCCAAACATTAACCTTAGTCTTATTTTGAACCATAACACTAACCCTAACCCTAACAAAAACACTAACCTTAATTTAAATTCTGTTAATTCTAACCCTATTCATAACCCTAAATTTAAACCTTACTCTATCAATAATCATAGCCATAATCCTAACCCTATCCCTTTTGTAACATTAACTGTGATGTTAACTTTAAACCTAACAATAACCTTAACCCTTACTGTAACCTTAATATTAACACACATTTAAACCCAAACACTAACCCTAATCCTATTTTGACCCTAAACCTAGATATCACTCTATTCTTCTCCTAGTCATAAACCTAATTATAATCCTAACTGTTACCCTAACCCTAACCTTAACCCCAATTCTAATTCTACCCTACCCCTAATGATAATTATAATCCTAACACTAAACCTAACACTAACAATAACCTTAATCATAACTCAACACTAACCATAATCTTGTTACCTTAACACTATCTCTAATTTAAACCTTAACCTTAATCCTAACCCTAACTCTAACTCAAAACCTAAATGGATCCTGAACAATAACCTTAATTTAAACCCTAAATCTAACCATAACCATAACAGTGACCCAAACCCTAACCCTAAACCTACCATAACCCTATCCATTATCCAAAATCTTAACCCTAACTCTAACCCTAATTTAAACACTAACCTTAACCATAACATTAACTCTCACCCTAACCCTAATGTAACAGTTCTGTAACTTTAAGTGTAACCCAAACTTTAATCCTAATCTCAATCTTAACTATAACTTTAGTACTAATATAATTTAAACTTTAACCCTAGCCCATCCCTAAGCTAACTGTAAATCTAACTATAACTCTAAACCTAATTGTAATCCTGATTATGAATTGAACCATTACCATAACCTGAACTGTAACCCTAACCCTTAACCTAACCCTAAGCATAACCCTAATTGACCCATAAGCCTAAAGCTAACCCTAACACTTATCCTAACTCTAATTATAAACACAAACCTAATCCTAAATGTAAAAACCTGAAATATAACCTTAACTCTAAATGTAACTGTAAACCTAACTTTAACTTTAACCTTAACCCTAGACCTGATTGTCACCTGAACATAACCCTAACAATAATCATAACACTAATTTTAAAACTAACCATAATTATACCCATAACCCCAAACCTAATGCTACCCTATACGAATCCTAACCATAATCCAACCCTAACTCTAACACCAACACTAACCATAATCCTAAACCTAACTCAAACATTAACCCTAATTTAAAAATTCACCATGAACATACTCTTACTCTCACCTTAACATATTTGTAATCCTAACTGTGACCCTAGCTTTAACCTTAATGCTAAACCTAACTCTGTGAACCTAACTGTAACCCTAATTCTAATCCTAATGAAAACTGTAACCCTAAACCTAATTGTAACCCTAATAAGAAATCAAACTATAACATAAATCTAACACTGACCCTAAAACTATAACTAAACTTATCTGAAACCTAACCTTAATGCTAACCATAATGTAAAATCTTACCCTGACCCTAAATCTAACTGTGAGATGAAGCCTAACCTGAAATTGAACCAGAAATATAACTATGACCCTAAGCCTAAATTTAATCCTAGCTATAACTCTAAACCTAATTCTTATCCTAAACTTAACCCTAACCCAAACCAGAATTCTAACCATAATCCTGACTCTAATTTAAACACTCACACCAAGCATAATTCTAACCTTTACCCTTGCCTTAACCTTAACCGTAACTTTAACATGAACCCTAATTTTAACCATAACAATAACCTAAAGTTATCCTTAAGCATAACTGTAACTGTAACTGTAAATCTAATTCTAACCCTAAACCTCACCCTAACTTAATTCCAACACTAATACTAATTTAAACTTTAACCCTAACCCTAAATCTAACACTAACTTCAAACCTGACCCTAACTGCAACCCTAATTGTGAACCAAACCCTGAACCTAACACTAAATGGAAACTTAACTGTAGACATAACACTCACCCTAACTCTAACTGCAAACCTAACCTGAACTACAATCTTAACACAAACCCTAATTTTAACCCTACCATAAACTTAGCCCAAAACCTAATGTTAACCGTAATTATAATCCTAACAATCATCCTAACCTGGACACTAACCCTAATTTAAACAATCATCCTAACCATAACCCTATTCTGATCCTTACCTTAATCTTAACTGTAACTTTAACACTAACCATAATTTTTACCATAGCCTTAACATAAACCTTTTATTAAGTGTAACTGTAACCATAACCCTAAACCTAACACTAACCCTAACTTAAAAACTCACCTTAACTATAATGCTAATTCTCACCATAACCCTTTAGTAACCCTAAATGTCACTCTAACTTTAACCATAATCATAACCTTAACAGTAATCCTAATTTGAAACTTATCACTAGATTTAACCCTAACTGTAACCTAACCCTAGAAATAATCATAATCATAACTGTGACACTTAGCCTAACCCTAACACTAACCCTTACTGTACACTAACACTAACCTTAAAACTAACTTCTTAGAGCTATCCTGAACTGTAACCTTAACACTAACCCCAATTTAAAATTCCAACCCTAATTTAACAGTAAAAAACCATAAGAATAACCCTACAGTTAATTCTAACCCTAACCCTAATACTTACTCTAATTTAACTACTCACCCTAAAAATAATAACCCTATCAACTTAACTCCATTATAACCCTGTGACCCTAACTTTAACATTAACCTTCACCTTAACCTTAATTCTAACTGTAAAACTAACCCTAAAGTTAACCCTAACTCTAATGAAAATCATAAATCTAACTCTAATTCTAACCTTAACTGTAATCCTAACAATAATCTTAACTCTACACTTAATAATAATTGTAACTGTAACTTTAACCCCCCCAAAACTCCAACATTAATGCTAATGCTTACCAAAACATGAACTTAATTTAAAACCCAACACTAACCCTAACTTTAAACCTTCACTAATTTGAACCCTAAATGCAACCCTAATTGTAACAAATCCTAAAAATAACCCTAGCTGTAATTGTATACTTAAACTTAACCATAGCCATAACCTTAACACAAACAGTAATTTAAACCCTAACCTTAATGGTAACCCTAACAAGACCTTACAGGTAACCTTAAATGTAACCAGAATATTACAGCTATCCTAACTATAACCCTACTTTTAATCCTAAGTATACCACTAACACTAAGCTTAATTTAAATTTTAATCCAAATTCTAACCCTAACTCTAACTGTAAAGCTAACCTTAACCCTAACAATCACCCTAACACAAATGCTAACCATATTGTAATTCTAACTTTTAAAAATTATATTTATTGGGGTAACATTGGTTAGCAAAATTACGTACGTTCCAGGTGTAAAATTATCCAATACATTGTCCATGTGTTGCATTGTGTACTCAACAACTGGAGTCAGTTTTCTTCAATCACCACATATTTGACACCCCTCACTCTTCCACCCTCCTTACCTCTGGTAACAACTACATTAGTGACTGTGTCCATGAGTTTTTGTTTCGTTGTTGCTTTTAGTTGTATATCCCACAGATGGGTGAAGTCATATAGTTCTTGATTTTTTTCTGCCTGACTTATTTTACTTAGCAGGATGATCTCAAGGTCCATTCATGTTGTGGAAAATGACAATATTTCATCTTTTCTTATGACTGAGTACCATTCCATTGTGTATACATACCACAACATTTTTATCCAGTTATCTATCAAGGGACACTTCAGTTGTTGCCATGTCTTGGCCACCATGAACAATGCTGTGATGAACATAGTCATACATATATCTTTCCAGACTAAAGTTTTCAAATATATGGGTAGATACCCAGCAAAGGGATTGCTGGGTTATATGGTAACTCTATTCTTAATTTTTTTTAGAAACATCCATAATGTATTCCATAGTGGTTGTACCAATTTACATTCCCACCAGCAATATATGGGGGCCGTTTTCTCCACAGCCTCTCCAACACTGCTTAGCATTTGTGTTATTTATGATAGCCAGTCTAATAGATTTGAGGTGATAAATTATTGTGGTTTTGATTTGCATTTCTCTAATAGTGAAGTTGAGTATTTTTTCATATATCTGTTGGTCATTTCTATGTCTTCTTGGGAGACATGTCTGTTCAAGTCCTCTGCCTATTTTTTAATTTGGTTGTTTATTTTTTGTTATTGAGCTGTGTGAGTTCTTTATATCTTTTGGATAGTAGTTCCTTATTGGAAGCATTTTTTGCAAATATTTTCCCCCATTTGGTTGACTGTCTCTTTATTTTCTTGATTTTTTTATTTTGCTATGCAGAAGCTTTTTAGTTTGCTATTGTCCCATTTGCTTAGTTTTGCTTTTACCTCCCTTGCCTTTGAGGTCAAACTCATTAAGTTCTACCTAAACCCAAGGTTCATACATTAAGTACTAATGTTTTCTTCTATGCAGTTTATTGTTTTGGGTCTTAGATGAAGGACTATGATCTATTTTATTTTTGGTATATAGTGACAGCTCACAATCCAGATTCATTTTTTTGCATGTGGTTTTTCAATTTTCCCAATACCATTTACTGAAGAGGCTTGCTTTTCTCTATTCAATATGTTTTGCATCTTTATCAAAAATTTTCTATCCATACATATTTTGATGTATTATTGTGTTTTCTATTCTATCCATTGGTCCCTTTGTCTGTTTTACTGACAATATCATGCTTTTTTAAATTTGAGGCTCTTCAATATATACTTAAATTTGGGAGTGTGATGCCTCCAACTTTATTCTGTTTTTACAGGATTGCTCTGACAATTTTTGGTCTTTTGTGATTTCATACAAATCTGATTATTATTTTGTATCTATTTCTTGAAAGAAAGTCTTTGAGATTTTGATGAATTGCATTAAATCTGTATATTGCTTTGGGTAATATAACCATTTTAAAACTGTTGATTCTTCCAATCCATGAACACAGAGCATCTTTTAATTTCTTTTTGTCTTTTTCAATTTCTTTTAATAGTGTCTTATAGTTTTCAGTGTATAAGTCCTTCACATTTTATGTTAAGTTTATTCCTAAGTATTCTTCCTGGTACAATTGCAAAAGGTATTGTTTCTTTTATTTCTTCTCTGGTTTCATTGTTAGTATATGTAAATGCAGTGGATTTTGTACATTGATTTTGAATCTTGCAACTTTAATGTATTCATTTATTATTTCTAATAGTATTCTGATTGAGTCTTTAAGATTTTCTGCATTAAATATTGTGTAATTTCCAACAATTGACAGTTTATTTCTACAAAAAGACACAGAGTAGCAGATCCGACTAAAAAACCAAAACCCAACCACATGATTCCTACACCCACAAGGACAAATACATACTCAAACTGAAAGAATGAAAAATATTATTCTAAGCAAATGGCAGCTAGAGAGAAAGAGGTGTAGCCATACTTACATGTGACAAAAGTTGACAATGCACCGTAGAATTGTATGCCTGAAACCTATGTAATCCTTGCTAACAGATGTCACCCCAATAAATCTAACAATAAAAATGAATTAAAAAAAAACAGATGTTAGAAAAAAGTGATAGAAGACAAAGATGGACATTTCATAATGACAAAGGGGACAATACAGAGGGTGCCAAAAATGTATATACATTTTAAAAAGACTGTATTAAAATTGTAATACTAAATATATATTTATATATTTATTCCATTTGCTTGGAATAATATTTTTATTGTTTCAGTCTGAGTATGTATTTGTCCTTGTGGCTGTAGGAATCATGTGGTTGGGTTTTGGTTTTTAGTCGGATCTGCTACTCTGTGTCTTTTTGTAGAAATAAACTGTCTATTGTTGGAAATTACTGATCACAAAAGATGAATACAAGTCACATTTGACTTTTTAAATTACAAGAGGTGCTCAAAGTCATTACCATCCGCATCCAGACAGTTCTGATTACTGTCAACTACTGCTTGAGCAACGGTGGTCAAAGCACCACTTGTATTGCTGTGTATGCTGTTTCAATTTTTTTCCAAAGTACCACCAGTTTAGCTGGTTCTCTATGGCACACCACATAATTTAAGGCCCCCTATAGGTAGAAGTCATAGGGTGTTAATTCAGGAGAACTTGAGGGAAACTCAAACAATGTTCTTGAATTTCAAATGCCACTTCAAAATAGTCTTGCACTCTTTGAATGATAACCATGCTTCTGCTATTAGTTTTTACTGTCCTGCTTGTTGCATGGTGATGCTAGCCTTCATTTGATTAGTGCCATCTTTTGAGTGAACTTCATACTACACATTACTACCATAATTTAATTAAACTTCAAAATGTAATATATAGATAACAGCTCTTAAAATATGTATACATTTTTCTGGCACTGGTGGTATATATACTCCTAAAAAGGAAGCTCGAAAATATACAAAGCATCAAGTAACAGAATTAAAGGGAGAAACTGACAAAAACACAATTATAGTAGGGGACCTAAGCACCCTATTGACAGCAATGGATAGATCATCTAAACATAATATAAATTTTAAAAAATCACTTTTAAATGATACATTATAGAAATAGGAAATAATTAACATTTATGACACTTCATCCTACAACATAAGACTATATTTTATTTTAAGGAACATGAAACATTCTCAAGGATAGACCATATGCTGGAACACAAAACTAGCCTCAGCAAATTTAAGAAGATTGAAACCATACCAAGTTTATTCTCTGACTACAAAACTTTGACATTGGAAATCAAATGAAGAAAGAAAGAAGAAAAAAAACATACTCATATACATAAAGATTAAACAACACTAAAAATTAAAAAATAACTGGGCAAAAAAGAAATAAAAAGACATTAAAATGCTTAGAAACTAATGACAGTGAAAACACAATGTATCAAAATTATTGGGGTACAACAAAAGCAGTAATAAGAGAAAAATTTATATCATTACAGACCTATCTGAAAAAACGAGAAAAATTTCACAGAACCTAACACTACACCTTAAATACCTAATTCTAACTTTAACATTAACCCATATTTTAACCATAACTTTAACCTAACCCTACCCTTAATGATAACTCTAACTATAAATCTAACCCTAACTCAAAACTTAAATTTCACTCTGATTCTAATTCTAACACTAACACTAATTTAAACCTTAACCTAACCATAAATTTATCCTTAACTTTAACCATAACCCTAATGGTAATCTTGACTGTGATGCAAACCTGAACCTAAACATAACTATAATTGTAACCCTAACTCTAACCCTAAACTTAACCTGAATTATAACTGAACCTAACCCTAACGCTAACATTAACCCTAACCATAACAATATGCCAACCACCACTAAGGCACGAAGCCCAACAGCAGAAACAGAGGATTCCTGATTTATATAATACAGAAAAATTTAAACCAAGTCCCCAAAAGATAAACAAACAAACCAACAAACAAAAAGCAACCAAAGAATATCTCTAACCAAGAACTGAGGTTTTGTTTAAAACTTTTACAACCTCTATATATCTTTGCAACTTTCGTTATACCTTCTATATTTATCTAAAAATGACCATTTTAAGCCTAGCTCCATTTTAAACTTTGCCTTTTTTTAACAATGAAAAGGACCATAATCTAAATCTGTATCAAGCAGGTAAATGTCCTAAGTTTTCCAAAAACTCAGGCCAAACTCAGAGGAAGCTTTTCATAAGCAGTGGGGATCTGCACAGTGACTGGGAAATTATCTACTTCCAGCCAGGTCAGAAGGAGAGTGTTTATCACTGTTCTAGGATCAAAGGTGGCCAGGGGCAACACACAAAAAATAACTCCACTGGGGATCAAAGCCAGAGGTTCTCGAAATTCTTTCCCTGGGCACAAGATGGGGCTGTTTTTTCTTAGCTGGAATCTCATCTCAACAACTCACAATCTCCTATGTCTGTGTCAGGCCCTAGAACTGGTGTCTTTCCACATGAGTAAGTTTTCTCCATCAAAGCCACACAAAACATCTCAAAGCTCATTTACATCTGGTTGTCAGTGGGTTTCTCCTCAAAATCTCAGTCCCAGCTCTTCACAATGTCCTGATGCCAACTTCTTGGCTTTTTGGCTCTTCTCACTGAGGCCAGAGTGCCCAGGAGCCCTACCTGAGCCTGCCACTGCAGCAGTCTTTAAACTTGGGCTCTTCCTAGTTTAGCCCCTATAAGTAGTTTCTTGTCTTTTGGACCCCTCTGTAAGCCATACTTAAGTTGGGTCTCCGAAGTCACTGCCATCACTGAAGTTCACCTTCAGGTTGGTCTGGACCTTCTGTTGTACTCTGGATGTAATCTCACACTTGCTAATTGTAGGAGAGATCTCAAACACAGTGAGAACAAAAAAACCGATCTTCTCAAGCCATTCTTAACGTTTAGATGTACAGGCTGGTACACCATCTTCAAGATCTTTCAGATAGGTCTATAGTTTAGACAACTCTGAGCCTGGGGGTTAGTCTAAGCCCAGGCTCTGGCCAGCGTCTTCTTGGGTCTCAGCTTCAGCAAGTCACATATGATGTTAAATGATTCTTGCCTCGTGTTGGTCCACATTGCTGCATAGGCCTGCAGCTTCTCCCTGAGCAGTAGGGCCAAGATCTCTGTGTCCTAGATACTCAGGCTCTCTCAAAGACTCCTCAGCTGTAGCTCTTTGTCTCCAGCTCTGACTGTATCCATCTTGTCTCAGACCCAAAAGGTGACTGACTCAGCCACATGTTTGGGGTCACAGGGCTGCAGGGTTGCCAGCCACCCTAAAGTCACCCTATTGCAGCTCTTAACCAGTTTACCTAATGTGTTCACAATCCCTACATGCAGTCAGAATATAGAAACTTTTCAGAAGGCACTTCAGGATAAGTGCCTAGCTTTACCAAGCCCAGTTGCTGACAGAGAGGCACACAGATGGCACAGGCCTTGGCATTAGGGACAGTCTTCCCTAGGGAGTCAGTTTCTTGGCCTGACAGGCCATGTAAGGCCTCCAGCATCCATACAACATTAGATTTTAAACTTTCTGCTAGCTGGGCCAGGTTAGCCAAATCAGGTACCTGACAGCTTTGGGTGAAGTCATAAACCACAAACATTCAGAGGTGAAGCATTCAAACCAAAGACTGCCACTGTTTGAAGGAGTTTCTACTGACACCATTGAGTAGCTGCCAAATGAGGGAACAAGCAGCACCTGCTTCAAAAGGCAAAGAGGCCCAGAATAACATAAGGTCCATAGTGCCTCTTTGTGTTCCACTCCAAGCCTGAAAGGCAGTACTGGCAGCTGTCATGGAATGCATGCAGTAGGGGTGATATTGCCTACATACTGCTGTTGAGGATAGCTGATGCTTTGATCAGAAGCCTGGCCACTGCCTCAGGTTTTTCCACCTGAAATTGTCATTCTAAGTTCAAGGATGGATGCTGCAAGTTAGACACCAAGTAGCCACTGCAAGGTAGTTTTGACAGCTTCAGCAGGCTCCCCAGGTGCCTTTGGAAATCCAGCTTGGCAGTTGGCTGCTGGTTGAAAGCACCTAGGATGATATGGCAAACTTGTCTCTTTTTTTTTCATCAAATCAGCAGCTGGAAGGACCAGCTGAAAGCTTGGACAGTAACTGAACGCCATGTGCAATCCCCAGGCACCATGGTGAAGAAAATATAGGGGTTGGGCACTGTAGGATGAATGTCTTGAACAGTGTCATTCATGGCTCTAAGATCCTGTATAAAGTGACCCAATTCAGTATGTCTGAAGTGGAAAATGGAGTATAGGCCCAACAGTAGCCAGTGGGCTGGCTTTCCTGATATATTCCACCTATAGGGTAACTGTCTTGCTCTAGATAGAAATGATTTCTGGTCAAATTGGATGCTCAGACATGTCTTTGAGGAAAATTTTTCTTTCTCATCATACAGGGATGGAGCGATTTGCTCTCTGAGTCCTATTTCAGGAGTATATAGCAGTAGGGGTGGTGACTGGGGAGATCTTCCTAATACTAATTCTGTGTCCCTTGGGTTCAGGGCATTAATGAGACTTATTTTGCATTTATTCCTTTTTATTTTCCTACTCTCATGGAGATGTTTTGAGGTCACTTTTGTTATCTGGATTATTAAGCGGTTATCTGTCCCTGGTGAAACCCTAATTTGTAGCCAACATAAATACCTTAACATAACTTATTTAATCACACTTGTCTAACTTTTGGCAACATAGTTCCAATTTCATGATGGTACAGTAACTTAGGATATCACTTAGGGACTATTATTTTCCACAGTCAAAAATATAATAGGCCACACCATGTTACAATAAAATATATATATTACTTTATAGGTATTTGATAGTATCTGGACATAGCCAAGTCTGCTAAAATTATACCTAGTGGGCTATCTCCAGGAGTAAAGACTAAACAGTGCCTATTTTACCAAATGTACAGGAATAAAGTTATGAACCCAAGCAGGCATTGGAACTGGAAACATAAAAGCAAAATGAACCCAAAACTTTATTATTATAAACAAGTGCTCACAAGCAAATTTTATACCAACTCCTATCACAAACAGTGTTCCCCAAATAATAGCCCCTTAAACTTAGCTAGTCCTCAATCTGATCTGTTTGTGGCCCCCCAAATTTGGTAAACTTCACCCTTTCTTAAAGTCTATCTCCTTCACAGACATATTTCCTTTCTACCTGCCAGGAGTGTTTAGATGGATCACTCCTCAAGCAAACATGCAGGGAAATTCCTAGTGACTGGGAAACCCCACAGTTCCACTTTTATGGTCAACCAGTCACAGGCAGCTAGGGTCTGACCACAGTCACCCTTGATGTGACTAAACAACAAGTGGGTTTCACTGCTCCACCCACAGGCAAACTTCAGAGGCAGAGCTTTGTGAATGAAAAAAAAAAGACTTTATTCAAAAACCACACAATTTTGAGAGAATGGAAGACTTCTGTCACAGAGCCCAATATGTCTAAAACACCCAAAGGAAAAGAAACCTTTCATTTTCTGCCTGGCCACACCAATCCCAGGATGCACCTGAAGTTTCTTCTTTCTTTTTAAAAATACCAACCTTTGGGGAACAAAGGTAGTAACAGCATGATCCTCCACATAAATTCCCACAGAAGCACAAAAAAGGCCATAGTTATTCACCAGCCAAGTAATTCCAGCACTGGGCATGCATATGTCCCTAGCTCCCACCTGTCCACCTGTCTGTCTATCCCCTCTGATCAGCTGAGCAACAGACCCACTCTGTTTCACCTAGCATGCACCTCTGGCTGCCTTCTGAAATCAGAGAAACCTAGTCTCTTCCTTACTTCTGTTTTAAATCTCCTTGTCTGCTATTGCATATGCTCTGGAAGCATTCAACTTCTCAACCAATCTTTTCTTTGATTGTCAGATATGCACTGTCCCTTGCTGTTGCTGCTATGCTCCAGAATGGAGTAGAAGAGTCTTTGCCTCTGTCAATAACATTCATGGAGTTCCCTGGTGGTGTAGTGGCTTAAGGCTTCGGCGCTGGCACTGTCAATGCTGGGGCCTGGTTTTGATTCCCAGCTAGGGAACTACCCACATACAAAAAAACAAAAAGAAAAAACAAACAAACAAAAAAAACATTCTTGCTCACCAACTATGCTTCATGTGCCTAGTCCATTTGTTAATGCTTGCCCTGGAAAACCTCCACCTATTGGGAGTGCAAGATGTTCATCAGGCTCCCAGTGCAGTTGACATGGCACAAGAAGCAGTATATACTCAGCACTTCCACCTTACCCTCTTTCTCCCAGTATCAGGAGCACATGTGGAAAAGCAAGAAACTTATGTGCAAGAAGCAGAGCAAGAAATACACAGATAGAGACACACAGACTGGGAAACAAACTAGGACAAACATACAGAGTTTCTGCTGGAGGGTGGTCATGCTGTGACTGGTATCTGCAAAGAACACAGTGCCCAAGAGTTTGCAGTTACTGTGAAAACCCAGTGCAGTCTGTCAGGATTTCAAAAGGTTTGAGCTCCCAGCCCTGCCTCGGTTTATGCCCTAGACAGATAAGACACTGACAGGCAGTCTTATTCTGTGGTTTGTGTGCATGCATCCATGCTAGTGTGTGTATTTTCTCTTTTTGTACTCTTTCCTAAAATAGGAGGTTGTGCACTACATGCAGATGTGTTTCTCCTTCCTCTGGTTTGTTCAGGCACTTTTTTCATTCATTTGGGCTTACCACAGCCAGTCGCAAGACCAAAACTGAAAATCACCACCCCTGAAATAGACAAAGAGAGAAAAGCACTAGCTCTCAAAAAAAAGTAGGGGGACCATCAGCCTTCTGAAAGACTGAGCTGGAAAACTGCCAGCCCTCAGGTGGACAAAGGGCTGGATAGAAAGACCAATAGTCCTAATGAGGGCAGAAAGAGGAGACTGAAAGTACTCTGGGGCACCATGGAGGAAACTGCCAGCCCTCAAAATTACAAAGAAAAGAGACCATCAGCCCTTTGAAGGACCTAGTGGGCACATTGATAACCCTCAGGAGGACAAGAGGAAAAGGCCAGTTCTATTAAGGTCAGAAGAGGGGAATTATCAGCTTATGGAGAATCCCAGTAAAGGAATGAAAGCCCTTGTGAGCCCTGAGAGGAGACAGCCAGCACTTCAGAGAAAACAAGAGAAAGACTGCCAGTCTTTGGGAAAATGGGGGTTTTCACCATTCCTGAAGAGGACAAGGGAAGAAACCCCAGTTATCTGGAAGGCAAAGAAAAGGAATAGCCTGCAATTTGGATGAACAAGGAAGAGAGCCAAAAACGTGGAGAGTAAAAGATGAAACCACTAGCCTTATTAAAGAACAGAGGAGGAAGAAGGCAAGATGGCGACTGGAGAAGAGGTCCCTAAAGCCTCTCCCAGAAAACACAATTATACGGCTGCCCAGGAGCCAAGAAAGAGAACCCTGAGTGATAAAACGGCTATTGAGAAGTCCACAAATCACAAGTAAACACCTGAAGGTTGGAGAGAAGGGGGCGAGAGGGGGAGAGGGAAGGGAGCAGAGACGGACTGCAAGAGGACACAATCACCGCTGACTATTTGGAGCGGTGCAGTGCTTGGGAGGGAAGAGACCATGGGGGAGCTGAACTTTGGAGCTGCATGCTGGGGACGGAATTTGGGAGTCAGCCTCTGGAACTTTTGAGTGGTAGAAGGGCTGAGCGAGGACTCTGAACTGCAAAGATGACACTCCAGCTCTAGGCTCCCTGGGGACCTACACAGGGCTGCAGTTCCTGTTCCCAGCCCGCTGCAAAGGCGACCCTGCTGTCTCGGACCCGACCCACAGCTTTGGACTTATGGAGCGTGCACTTCCTCGTGCACCTCAGGGTTCTGAAAGCAGTGTGAGCCCATAGACAGCCAGATGCTGAATCAGGGTGGGGAAGACAGGCAGATTTGAAAGCATTCCCCCAAGCCTCAGACCACCTTCCCTAGCAAAGGACAGAAGACAGAGCCGTCCTTGGAGCGCCTTTTGTTGGCCTCTCCCCAGGATATATGTGCATAGCCTCCAAACGCAGTAGGAGATCAGAAACAAGAAATAAACTCCCTCTCTCCCAAAACTTGACCCACAGTGCCACCTAGTGCCTGCTCTACAGCAAGACACCACAAAACCAATAATCTGGGCATGGAACATAAAGCCCTCATATCAAAGAGGAAAAACCCAGCAGACAGGATGAATTCCTTAAAAACTAAAACTCCTCAGAAAGAACATGAAATTAATGGAGAAGTCAGCTTATTAGACCTAGAAGTGTCTGATTTAAGTGACAGAGAATTTAAAGCAGCCATTCTAAAGGGTGTGAAAGAAAGGAAATCTTACTGGTAGAACACAATAGCTGAGATAAATGACATAAAACAGGATGTGAACGACATAAAAAAGGGACCCGTGAATAAAAAGATCAATTTAACAAAGAAATTCAAAACTATATGTGGAATATAAAACTGAAAGCAAAGAAAAAAAGAACTGAACAAACAAATAACCCATGGACACAATCGATAGTTTAA
>PVJL010016349.1:0-21249 GCA_004026885.1 Lyroderma lyra
GCACCCCTTGAGAGTCTCGTGGCCTAGCAGTAGGTCACCCACATGCTGACAGAGGACACATCTGGTGGCCTGTGCTGGGAATTGACGAACATCTCAGGCAAGGGCCTCTCCAAAGAGGGTTGATGCCTTCTTAAATCCTTTAGGAAGTTGTGTCCAGGTGTGTTGTACTTTTGCCCCTGTGGAGGGGTCTTCCCACTAGAAGGCAAATAGTTCATGACTTGGGGGGCCAGTCTTATACTGAAAAATGCATCTTTTAAGTCCAGGCAGGTGAACTACGAGGCTTGTGCAGGGAGGAGGCTCAAGAGGGTGTAAGGATTAGGCACAGTTGGGTGCAGGGTCACTGTTGCTTGATTCACCACTCTCAGGTCCTGACCTGGTCAGTAGTTGTTTCTCCCACACGTTTTCACAGGGAGTAGGGGGGTGTTCCAAGGCAATTGCCGTGGGACAATAATGCCATGCTCACTGAGCCTCTGCAAATGTACCTGGATTTCTTCCGAAGCCTCTGAGGAATCGGGTACTGTCTGGCTGATAGGCTGAGTCCCAGATCTCAATCCAAATCACACCAGTGCTTGGTTGATTGCCAGCCTGGGTGGATGGTCTTCAGCCCAGACTCTGGGCCATCTCCGAGCCAGTTCTGGATTTGGTGTCTTTCTAGGTTCTGTGATGAAAATCCTCCACTCCTCCTCCCTGGGGACTGTGAGAGGTAAAACCAGTCCTGGCTTATGCAACTGCAAGTTCAGCCAGCCTTCATTAGAAAAGGAGACAGTAGCTCATAATTTTCCCAACGAATCTCACCCCAATAATGGGAGGAGGGCAATTGGCATATACAGGAACTGATGTATCACCTCATGGCCTCCAACAGGGCATTTTTGTGGGAGGCAAAAAGATTGCCAGCCCAGGGCTCCAGTTGCTCCAATCATGCCAGTCCCTTGTGAGGAGAGGTGTGCCACAGGGCTAGCAACCATGGAATGCTCAGCTCCAGTACCAACCAAAAAGTCCAGTTCTTGCCCCCCTATCTTTATTCGAACCATGGACTCACCGGGGGCCTTCAAGCCCAGCTGACCCCAGCCACCAAAGAAGGAACCGTCAGCCATGTTGAACAGGGCTGCCTCCTCCTTGGGACCCACTCCTGGTGGGGCCACCGGACCTGTTCTTCACTGAGGACACCTCCTTTTCCAGGGCCCTGATTCCCGGCAGAGGGCGCACTGGTCACACCTTAAAGGGGGCTTTCTCTGTTGACCCCTCCAACCTTCAGCTGCTTTTCCTCCTCGCCTAAATAGCTGGGGTCCCCTTCTCCTATTTTGATTCAAAGCAGCAGCTATGAGGTCTGCTCTTCCTCCCATCTTCCGATCCTCCTGCCTCTTTCCTTCCACCTCCCAATTTATGAAAACTTTGTTTGCCGCTTCCAGGAGCTGGGAAGCATTCATTCCCACAAAGCCTTCCAGTTTCTGGAGCTTGTGTCTGACATCCCTCATGCCCTGGACGAATTCACCATCCTCTGGTTTTCCTGACTCTCTGGATTAAAGGTAGTATAAATCCGATGTGCCTCACACAGTCTTTCATAAAAGTCCCTGGGACTTTCACCTGGCCTTTGCATGACCTCGGCTGTCTTGCTTATGTTAGTGGCCTTCTGCCCTCCCCTCGCAGCCCTTGGAGAAGGGCCCACCATATCCCTTCAGCTTTCTCCTGTCATCTCTAACATTTGGGTCCCATTGTGGGTCCTCCTTGGGTAGAGTGTTTGGGGCAAATTATCTGCCATCTAATGCGTCCTCTGGGGCGTTTTCCTCTAGCTACTTGGTGGCAGCCTGGATTATTTAGCATCTCTCCTCTGTATTAAATAAAGTAAGGAGGAGCTGGCGGCAGTCCGCCCATGTGGGGTTATGAGTCTGGAATATGGACTGCACTAAGTCAATGAGCGCTTGGGGCTTTTCTGTACAGGACAGAGTGTGATGCTTCCAGTTGAGAGGTCTGTGGTAGTGGTGAAGGGCTGGGACACTAAGACCCGGGGCTCGATCACCCCCTCAGCATTTGCCATATCCAACCCTCTCACTTCTCTTAGGGGCATTTGAATAGCTTGGGCTGCTCGTGATCGCAGCCTCAAAGGAAGTGGGGGGGTGCCTAAGTTTGGCTCCTATGGGGTGGACAGAGCAGGGGGGCCACACCAGGTGCTTCAGGATGTGTGGTAGAGTCGGGCAACGGTGGCCATCTGTCCCTCTTGGTGGAACGTAGGGTGCGGGGTGGGGGGGGGTCTATATCTTCAGGCTTGGAGGGGAGTAGTTCAGGTATGGCTGGCAGCTGAGGCTTGTCAGGCCCGGCAGGGGCTTCCCTGAGGCAGCACCTGCCTTTGCTAACAGGACCTTGGAGGCGTGGCCTCTGAGCCAGGGGGGCAGCTGTAACACTAGCTGGAGCCGACTCTCTGTGCATGGGCACTGGTCAGGGTGTCCCTGGTCTCCAGTAATGACAGCCCACACCTTCTGTGCTATAGCTCAGTCCAGGCTCCCTGCTGAAGGCCATCCCACCCCAAACACAGGCCATTCTAGTTCACACAAGGTTCTCGATTTCCCCGGGATCAGAGTGACCCCATTAGTTCCAGAAAATCCCTTAGAATTTCTCAGCATGGTTGCCAAGGGGGAAGGTTTCCCTTGCACATGCCCATGGCCCTCCCTTGGACAAACAGCAGTCACACCACAACGAGGGAGGGAAGACTGGGGGGTGGGGTCGCACAATCGCAGCGTTGGACACCAGCTGCTGCCCTTGCGGGGGTGGCATGTCCTCCTGACTGGCAGAACGACAGAAACCACCGGCACAGACTGCCCTGAGCCTGTGAGGTGCCTGTGAGGAGGAGTCCGAACCCTGTCCTCGTGTCCATCTCAGCCACCCTCCAGGCACTCATGTTCACTCACTTCCAACCCCAGTTCCCGTCCTGGGCATCCTCGGTTTCCCCGGAACCACCTCCAGCGGCACTCGGGAGGCACCTCCCTTCTGCTCAAAAGGAGCAGGCCCTGGCACTTTTCCCCAGACCCTTCCTACTGTGCTTCAGACGTCCCTTGGTTCCCTGGTGCCAGTTCCTCTCAGTGTTCCACTCCTCAGGAACCCGTCAAGGGAGTTCTCTCTGCACCCCAGTCAAGGTGTCCACACAGGGAGGCAAAGCTGCCATCCCTGGCGCACTCGGTAGTTCATGTCGCCCAGGCGATCCCCCTCCCCACTCCGTGGGTGCTCTGGAGTGTTGGTGGGGAGCACCAGGTGACTCTGACCCTGCTCGCTGCAGGCGGGCCGCTTCCTGGCCAATGCACCAAGATATGTAGCAGGAATCTAGGCCCGGCAGAGAGAAGGCATCACCCCAACACCGAAGACAGAAGAGGAAGGGGCTCTTTATTTGGCTTGGCAGAGCTGAAGCCCACAGAAGTCTGAAATGCCTGAGCTCCCCACTCACGCTGGTCCTGTCCTTTTACAGGCTTAAAGGAGCAACCATGTTGCCTTTTGATTGGTGGAGGGAGCAACGTGTCATGCTTTGATTGGTGGTCCTAATACATTGGCAGGTATTCTCAGCAGGTTGTTACAGCAGAACCATCTGCAGTCAGGTGACTCTTTATGGTGGGGCCGCCTCTCTCACCAGGAAAACACACACACACACACACACACATACACACACACACACACATTTCAAAGCATGAGGTTTTTTCCTACTTTAAGGTATGTCACCATCATGATATTATGCTCAGAGAAACCTCAACCTAAAGAATTAACTTTAAAAAATATTACTTTAGTTTCAGAAAAGAATTCCAAAGGGCAAGTTTATTCCTATCCCAAACCAAAGATGAGGTTCTTGATTTAATCTACTTTATCAAAGAACAATATAGGGAGTGGTTTGCTCTTGTACTTATTATTGTTTTCTCTCCATTATCTACAGGCTATTGTATTTTGGTAGCTATTTGTATATACAGATAATTGTATTATATTAATTAGTTTATACAGCACCCTTCTGGTAATGTGTTTAAGTGAAAAATATATTCTCTTCTTTAAAACTAGAAGAGAATAAACCACATCCCCATGATGGTCCAATGTAACAAAATGAGGATTTTTTTAAGTTATGTGAATGTCTGATCACTATGCTGTACACCTGAAACCAATATAATATTTTATGTCAAATGTAATTGAAAAATTAAAAAAGCCCATGTTGTTATTTATTGAATTTTTTCTAAAAAAGTAAAGGAGGATGCTTTTATTGAATTAAGTTTATTGGGGTGACATTGGTTAATACATCATATCAGTTTCAAATGTACAGTTCTGTAACACATCATCTGAACATCGTGTTGTGCGCTCACCACCCAGAGTCTGGTCTCCTTCCATCACCATGTATTTGACCCCTTTTACCCCTTTCCTACCTACCCTCACCCCATTTCACCTCTGGTAACCACCATACTGTTGTCTGTGTCTGAGTTTGCTTGCTTTGGATATCTTGATATAACTGGGTGATCTGGGATATTTTTCTGATTCTTAAGTGTTTTTAGCTTTTTATCCAGTTTTATGATTTTGGTTTTGACATGACTGATCTAGTCTTTGCTTTGGAGAAGTTTCTGTTTGGGGTGGTAAGCAGGGCAGGTCAAAGAGGACAGAGTAGGGAGAGAGACAGACCGCCCCCACCCCCAGCCTGGGAATGTCATCCTCAGCGGTGGCGGTGGCAGTGTTGAAGACAATGTTCTTCAAAATTGCCGATCGCCAGTCTGTGGGCCCCTGAGAAAAAATATGGAACGCTTCAAGAATTTGTGTGTCATCCTTGCGCAGGGGCCGTGCTAATCTTCTCTGTATCATTTCAATTTTAGTGTATGTGCTGCCGAAGCAAGCACTACTGAATATTTTTAATAGAGATGTATAAAAAGGAGTAAGTTTGGGAATCATACCTGAAAACACGTAACAGTGAAGGCAGTTTTGCATTTATGTACGAATGTACAAATGCAGTGATTTTAAATTTTAATGTAATAACTATTTATTCAGCACATGCTATTTACCTATATTACTAAACTGGGAATGGATTAAATTATCAGTAGTCGTTGCTAAAAAAATGTATTAAATATCCATTCTAGATTTTTTAAACTCTTAATAAAATATGATTGCACACTTACTGTTGGGGTGTCTAAAGAGCTCAAGAAACCGTCTCAGCACCACACACACACACACACACACACACACACACAAGGAGAAAGCGTTCAGAAGAAACCATTCCTGAGAACACCTTGATCTTGGAATTCTAGCCTCTAGAACCATGAGACTCAGCCTGTGGTACTTTGTTGTGGCAGCTGGGTCAAGCTAATGCACCCCTAAACGCAGTGATATTGGCTACAGGTGTTAGGCAGCCATTGAAGAATCTCTAGTAGAAGAGTGACCTGATGAGAACTGCTCTTTAGAATAATCCCTTTGCAGTAAATAAAATTGACAGGAACTGGTAACCTGGAGTCTGAAAGATTAGTTATTTATCCTCTGAACACAAAAGAGAAGTGAAAGCTGATGAAAGGCACGATTAAGGCAGTGGTAGTGTTACATAAGAGAATTGTTAAAGAGGAGAAATGGCAGGACCTAGAGCCCCATTGGATTTAAAGCAGAGGGAGAGGGTCCATCTGATATGAAACCGGGCTCCTGGCTTAGGCAGCTGTGTGAATCGTTTGTAGAGCAAAATGAAAGAACAGAGGAGCAGTGGGTTCCCCGTGTGAATGCTGGGGAGAGTAACTAAACTGACAGTACTTACGTATTAACTGTGGTGGTAAGGGAAAATGCAGAAGACAGGCATCAGTCCAGATTAAGATCACAGCATCTAATGACCACTGAAGGAGGCTGATATAGCGGGCAAGGACTAGCAGTCAGGATATTATTAGCCTGATGAATTACTGTGTCATGGGAAAGAAATGCACCTCACCCAGAGATACAGAGGGTCTCTTTCTGGAAGTCTTATGTCTCCGGATTCCATGGAGGCTGGGTGCAACCAGGGTGGAGCTGACCCTGCTGGCTCAAACATAATAATGGAAGAAATGGAAGTAACAATCCTGGCATCACACCTTGGCTCCGCTTCAAAGGCCCAGTAACCTTGAGCAAGTCAGTTGGTGTATCTTTACCTCATTTCCTTTCACTAGTAAATCAGGATGAAAATGAAATTATTATTATTGTGACATTTTATTGCCTAATGAATACATAAAAGACTCAGGAAAAGCCTCCTGGAAGAGATGATTTTTAAACTAAGAGCTGAAGAATAAGAAAGTTAGCCAGAGGAATGAGCTTAGGAGGTAGAGAGGAGAGAACAACATCTTATAAGACCCTCAGCCAAAACTGAAAATGGTATTTTCAAAGAACCAAGGAGTGATTTGATAAAATTAAAGCATACAGTTTCATAGAGACAAAGTGAGAAAACCTAAATTGTAAGTAGTTAAGTAATTTGTTTGAGGTCATGTAGCTAATAATGGTCTGATCTGTGATTGAGCATGTCTTCACCAGGCTTTACAGTTAAACTAGTGATAGCACACAACCTCCCTACACCACCATGCAAAAAGGAGAAGACCATCACTAAGGGCAATACTTGTTATAGTCCATAAACTGAGGTCCCTAAATATAAAATTTTTCTTCTCACACCTTATTTGTTAAACTTATTTCTGGAGACCTTTTTATCTGGATGCTATTATGAATGGTGTGTTTTACAATGTATATATGGTGTCTTTAAAACCACACGTTCTAATTCTTATAATTTATTTTTGTATCCATCAGCCTCCTAAATAGGTATCTGTAAATTATTTTGATTGTCTACATACACAATTATGTCATCTGCTACTAATGGCAGCTTTGTATTTCCATTCATTATAAATTTTAAAGTCTTTTCCTGGCCTCGTTTAATTTTTCAGTACAAACTTGAATGAAAGTGATAAGAACAGGTACTCTTGCTTTGAATTGCATGAGACAACTTGAAGCTATTTTAATCACTTACATATTTATCAGGGATAACTAAAATATCATGCCACGTTACATAAAAGGTATGGTTGCAATTCACTCAAATCTATAGCAGACCTTTAGTTTAAATATAAACCTACCTAAGAAGAAATATTTTACCTCAAGACAACTTCCTATGTGCTATGCCTGCACTGGTTAAAATTTTTAGTACAAGCTTGAATGGAGGTGGTGATAGCAGGTGCTCTTGTTTTGTTCTCATCAAACCTTTTACCACTAAGTATAATATTTATTGTAGATGAATTATGACTTCATGAGGTTAAGGAAGTCACCTGCTATTAATAATTTCTTAAGTGTCATTTTTAATCACATGTGAATATTGAATATTGAATTACACGATTGTGAAATGGTCACACCTGAACCTAATGAACTTCTGAGGAATGCTGGAGATGCAGGTAGAGCCCTGCGGTCTGTGAACAGCAGCTGAAAACTTCCGAATTAATTTAATTGGGAACTTAGATAGGAACAGAGAACACTTTCTTTGGGAATAATAAATGAGATCTTAATGAGATTCTAAAAGCAGAACAAAAATAGGCCATGAAGATTGTCAGAGATATAATGCTAAATAATACTTGGTAAATAATTCTGTGGTGGCAGTTTGGGAGATACATGTATAGAATACCAAACTAACATAGAATTGCATGTATTATATACATATTACATACATAGTAATACATACTTTCTGACTGGTTTATTGCTGAAAATATCCTATCTTACATTTTAAGTGACGTTATTCATAGTCAATGGTAGAAACTTATGGTAGTACATACAGAACACTGTATCCTAATTATATGACTAGTATCGTATCTGAGACAAATTTGTTTTGAAGTACATATATTTTGTAGTTGTTTAAAAAAACCTAAGAAATAATACTGAATCACTTCATAATTTTAAATAAACCATTTTTAAAAAGGGAGTACTCCTTTCAGAGTTACATTGAAAGATGGAAAATTAATTTGCTTGGTACCTGAGGATATGTGGCTGATAATCAATGGACAGATTAAAGACAGGTGCAGTACATGTGAAGGTGTCTTGAAGTAAAATTTTCCTTCTTAAGTAGATTCATATTTAAACTAAAGCTTTACTGTAGATTTGAGTGAATTATAATACCTCTCATGAAATGTGGCGTGATGTTATCATTATCCTTAATAAACATGTAAGTGATTAAAATGGCTTAAAGTTGTTTTATGCAGTTCAAAGCAAGAGTACCTGCTACTATCACTTCCATTCAAGCTTGTACTGAAAATTTTAACAAGCCTAGAAAAAGACATTAAAATTATAATGCATGGAAAACCAAAACTGCCATTAGTAGCAGATGACATAATTGTATATGTAGAAAATGCAAAACAATTTACAGAAACATAATTAGAAGGCTGATGGATACAAAAATAATATACAAAAATCATGAAGGGCAGTTTTTAAAACACCATTTACTATAGCATCCAGATACAAAAGTCAGTAGAAACAAGTTTAAAAAATAAAGTGCAAGAAAAAATAAATTTAAATGTTATTTGAAGGCCTCAATGTAAGGACTGTATCAGGTTCACAAAATGTAAGATTTACTATTTTAAAGATGCATCAACTACTTCTACTATAATTGATTTATAATTTTATTGCACTTAGACTCAAAATTCCCATATTGATCTATCAATTTTAAGGTGTATATAAAAAGAACTAAGAAGAGCTAAGACATTCCTAATGAACAATGTCAGAGGATTAGCCTTTTCACTTACCAAGAATTTTAATAATGCTATAGCAATTAAGATGGTATGGCACTGGTGTAGGTAGGAACATATTGATCAATGAGAAAGGAAACAGTCCAAAAACAAACGCATACATATACATATTCTTAGTTTATGGCAGAGATTAGGAAACAATGGACTTTTCTGTAAATGATGCTAAGACGATTAATTATCCATATATGAAAAACTAAAATTAAATTTCTATCTCACATTGTAGAGAAAAAAATCAAATTTGAGTTCTAAATATAAAAGACAAAACTATCCACTTTTAGAAGGCACTATAGACAAATATTTTTATGATTTTGAGAAGAAACTAGCCACAAAAAGTTATAAAACATTTATTTAAAAAACACCATACATGCATTTTTTGCCACATATATGTGACGAATAATTAATATACAAAATATTTGTTTTAAAAAAAGCTTTTACAAAATAGCAAATAGTAAAACAGAATAGGCAAAAGAAAGAAAAATTTTATAGAAGATCAAATATAAATGGCTCATAAGCACAGGAAAAGATATCCAATCCCATTTGTAATAAGGAAAATGAAAATTACAACCACAATAAAATACCATTATATAGTATAGTAATTTGCCAACCATTTTAAAAGTCGGACCATTCCGAGTGTCGGCCAGTAGGGGGAGGAAGAGGAACTTTCGTGATTTGCTTTGGCTGGGACTGGACACTACAACCATTTGGAAAATAGTGTTCTTTAATGAAGTGGAAGATTTTAAACCTCATGAGCCAGTACTTGTCCTCCTACATATTCTGTCATAACCAAGGTTATGACACCGAATTATTTGTACAGTTTTGCCAACGTAAGCGCATAGCGGCAAGTTCATGAACTTGTCAGAATTTGGGCTTGCCCACATCTCTGATCCATTCCAGAAAAAGAGTTCCAAAATTGCTCTGAAGGGTGGACTAGGCACTGGCGTCAGTGCGTAGCTTCCCAAGGGGAGTACTTCGAAGGTGACCGTAGTGATACTCAGCAATGACGTGTGTACCATTTTTTCTAGGATGAATTTGTGAAATTAATTGTCTGACCTTATATATCCTAGAGTATCTCGAACACATGTGTAGTCAGGGACCAGTATAAAAATGTTGAGAGCTACATTTTTCATAATAGCAAAACTTTAAGCCACTTGAATTTTCATCCAACTGTGGGGGGCCTATAAGTAAATGTTGGTGCTATCACAAAATAGAATAGCAATCATCTGTAAAAATAAATCAGCCTAGGTTAAACTCACAAACACATTGTTGGGCAAGAGAATTAAGTCATGTTTATACATCATCTCATGTATTCAAAGTTCAAAAACCAACAAAATTAAAAAATTAATTGTTGACAATTTCACTCATAGGTGGTAAACTTATAAAGATAAGTAATGAATGATTGACACTGAGTTCAAAATAAAGGTTAAGAGTGTGTGTGTGTGTGTGTGTGTGTGTGTGGAGAGGAATGAGACTTGAGAGGGGTACACAGAATACTTCTAGTATCCCAGTAATGTTCCATATTTTGGTTGGAAATGAATATAGTTTTTTATTTTGTTACTGTTCCCCAAACTGTACATGTTTGTACAAATATGTATATGCATACATATTTATAGTATGCATATGCATACATATATAATTTTATACAGTCTTCTATATTGTATATATAAAACACGTATACATATGTTTTACATAGTCTTTTATACAATCTTATACAGTATATCTAAGATATACTGTATGATTTAAAAACATTTTAAAACCTGCTAAGTCATATCGCATCTTTTGAATGTCCTCTACTTGAGTATGTAAGGGACTTGCAAATAATCTGGAATTATCCATGTATCATTATTGTTAACCATGTATCTTTGCTACATATGTTCTTTAACATATATAGATTCAAAATTAAATCTACACACTCCAATTCACATCTTACTCAAGTTTCCATGTCAAATTTTTTGGAGAGGATACATGGCAGTTTCTAGAATGAGATCTCGAGGACTGAGCAGATTTTCCCTGCATAATGCCCAATGCCTTGGTCTTCTGTTTTCAGTCTAATGTATTTTGTAAGCATTTCAGCTTACAAAAGGTTCTAATTCTCCCCATCATGATTCCTACTTACATGATTTATTTTCAGCTACAGTAAGAAACCTTGGGAATAAACTGGAATTTTTCAATGAGTTTAGGAAATTTAAAAAAAAAAAAAAACAAAGATGTCTGAATATACTGACATTGCAACTCTTGGCTTTCACAAGCATTAGCTATGTGAACTAAGTACAGCAAAACGCTGAGTGAAGATAAAGACAGCCATGTTTCCTAACTCTTACCTTAGTATTTTAAATCAATGTAACAGACCACAATATTGTATTAATTATTCAACATTGATAGAAATAATTAAGAAGCAATCAGAAAAGGCCAACTGTAATACACATGCATTAATCAAGCTGCTACTACAAAACTGTTAGGCACATTAGACCAAAAACTCATTCCTTAAGGCCTTTATTGTCATATAGACCTCTTAAGCATAAAATGAACTGCTTCACTCAGTGAAAATTTATTAATATGATAATTAGATATGAGATTTTCAGTTGAATATTATAATCCCATCTGCTAATCAACATTAAAATAAACATCCTGGATAGATTTGTAGTAGAATGACTACTATCACCCCTTATAAGTATAAACCATTATAGTTAGTATTTAAAACTAATTAAATTGATGTGTTCTACTTCGGCAAGGACTGCTTTGACACTTGACAATCTGCATGTGTGTCCTGGTTTAATTTTAGACATTTTACAGCTTTTGTTTTGCTCAAAGCCAAAAAAAAAAAAAAAATGTGTTTGGACCTAGTTTTTTCCCTTATGGAACTTTCTGAGGGGCAAGATAAAAATGTCTGAGATTTCAGTAGGCACTTCTGATTTCAGACCCTGGTAGCTTTAATACTACTGTGTTCTTCATGCACCACAATCTAGAGATTAGTTTTTATTGCTTTTTCCTGCCTTGTTGAAAATGAAAGGAGAAGCTTATCAAAAGGTATTTGTGAGTTACAAGCCAATAAGGAAGTAGAATTTATTTTTCGACTTTGTTGTATTTGGGAGGAATGGGGAGTGTAGAAGGTAATAAATTTGTTTACAGAAATATGAACCTTTTGCCTTGTTATTCCTGCAGTCGGAACTATGCAACTTTGAAGAATACAATGCCATTTTCAGTTAATGATAAACTAAAGAATATTGTCATGAGTAACTCTGTGCACTCATGGTTTTTAAAAAGCAGGAAATTAATATGCTTACAAAGCAGGAAATTAATATGCTTTAATGTATCTGTGCTTTTATGTCGATTTCATGATCATATTTAAGGTCTTAAGGGAATCTTTCATCTACTGATAAATCAGTAATTCTTGTCTTGGCAAGAAGCACATGTTAAGGTTCAAAGCTGTCAAAACTGAATTACTAACAATGAATTGTGAACTCAAATTCTGTTCATTATTTTGTTAAATGGATTTGGTTATGTCATCCTTAACATGTTTTTCGGAATCAATAAATAAAACGTTTTCATGGCTAATGTAATTATTGACATAGTGCTACTTTACACATAACCTCAATTATCAGAATATCTCATTTGCCTTCACAAGGCAGATACCATTGAATTGTGTCTATAAACATGAATAAAATCTCAGCATACAGAGAAAAAGCTGATAAAGACTAGACAGAATCATGCTCCAAGAGTCATAGCTTTGTGACAGGGAATGGTATATTAGGAAAAGGACTCAATGTGCAGGAAATAGAATGACTTTGTAACATTCAACCAATTGCTGGGCTCTTGGCCTTTATGCCAAGCGAAAAGGCTGCCATAATGAATCAGAAACACTATTCAAACACAATCATAATCTCCTTGAGCCTCAATTCTCTGTGTACTAAGTACAGGTGATCAAATTGTGTTATCAGTGTTGTAGCCATTATGAAGAAAATAAAAATACATAAGCAAATATAAGATGAAGAAATATTTGAAGAATCAAAACAAAAGAGTAGTTTCTAACTTAAATTATAGTTTAAGATTCAATGGGATTAAAATTAGTTGTAGGGAATTTGTTAAAGTGATCATGGTTAGGTTTTCAGGGATCTTTACTTTCAAATATGGCTCTCTAATTTGAGACCTTTGACTCAATGCCAGAGTGATAGTTATATAATTTGTAATGAATTTTAGACTCAATGTTTTAAGATGATCAAATTCTCAGGTTTTAAAATAACCTATTGTATTACCATGATCTTTCAGCTGCTCTAAGAGCTATTTAAGTTTGTAAGTCACATTAAATACTTGATTTTGAACTATGTCTTATATTTCCCTCCTCAAAAATAATCATTTATACTGACAGAGAAATGATACACTGTACTTGTAGTAGCAACTATTTATTGAGTCTTGCTTCAATGCCAGTACTACTCCACATGCTTTTGGTATATTATAATACCTTGAAACCTTACAATAGGCCTGGGAAGACTTTTTCAGGACAAGGGTTATTTCTCCAAGTATTGTGGTCCACTAGCTATTTATTTTATTATTCAGGCAGTCATCCCAAAATTGCTTGGTGGTCCACAGTTGACATCTTACCCAGCCCTGTCTTGCAACAATGCTACAAGGATTGTTTTTACTTTACTGATCAGGAAATTGAAACTCAGAGGAGGTAAGTAATTTGGCAAGGTCACAAAAAGAGGCAGAGATTTTTTTTTCTTTTCCTTTCAAGTGTCACAATGCCCGTAACTCTTCTTTAGTCTACACTGCAATGGCTCACAGTAAGGGATCTGAGAAGAATGCTGAGAAGCAGTTTGGAAATGGTGGTTCTACAAAGTGCTCAAAAACAATGCTAGAGTCAGAGTTAACCCACAGGTCTCTTTGACAGTCCTGTGAACTGGAGTAATGTTCAAAAACTTGGTCCTCTTTCTTCTTTTGTATTTCGATAGCTCTATTAAGGGCACTGAGTTAGGTGGTTCTGTGCATTTGTACACATGTTTTGTGGCCCATTAAGCACAGCTTCTCTGAGCTCTAACTTTCTGCTATGAGTCCAGGTCCATTTGATCTCTTTATGATTATGTTCAGACCATTTCATTTTCTTTTCATAGGACTGCTATACTTAAAAGGTACAAGTCACCTGTTGCTATCAATAAGAAGGCAGAGAATTAAATGCTTCTACAGGGGTATCATATACATAGGTGAAGGTAAGGACCTGGGTGCGGGCTGGTGGACCTAATGAGGTGCTAGCACAAAGGCCTTTTGCCTCGGACTCTGCTCTGTGGGAAACTTAGGATAAAATAGGACTCTTACCTTATCATTTTTCTACTCTTGTCAGAGAAAATATTGCCCCGTCTTGTTATGCAGAACCACCATCTTTCATTTCTCACATCCTGTCAGTTCCTGGAAGTCTGTACAGGATATCTCAAAAGAGCTCTCAAATAATTAGTTATAACCACAGAGTTATAAGGAACCATCATCCATCATTCCTTTTCTACTTTGGCGTCTTTGCCCAGGAAACCTGGGGGAATGATGCTTTACTGTTTTCTGATGGTTTCTCAGAGTCACATGGTCATACTGTGCCATACTGTTCTAAGACTGATCTGCTAATCCAGAAAACATCTCTTTCCTGTTCTCATCAACCTGTGAACATCCTTTCAAATACCCCCGTCCTCCACTTCCTACCTTGACAATTTGATGAACTACCTACTGTTGACATTTCTGCTTGTTCCAGCAATGCATTGACATCTCTGAGAACAAGCCAGAAGACCAATGATAAATGCAGACCCAGACCACCCTTTGCTCTTCCAATCTCTCATGTCTTCTCTCCAGCTATGTAATAAATATATATTGGTTCACTTTGAAGCTTTCCAATAGCAGTCTCAAGAAAATACCAAAGTCTGCTTTTCTTTAACTTAGGAACTTTAGCAGTAGTTGCACTTATTGAACATAAGCCAGTGCATATACCATTTTGGTTCTTCCTACAATCTCCAACTCCCCTTTTGTAATATGCACATTTTCTTAGCCTAATGAAAAGTGCTTTGAACACTGAAATTCAAGTCTCCCATGGACAATTGAATAATAATATTAATAGATCCCCAAAGATGTCCTGTCCTAATCCCCAGAAACTGTGAATGTTACCTTACATTGTAACAGGAATTTTGCAGATATGACTAAATTAAGGATCATGCACTGGGAAGATAACCTGGATTATCTTGAGTGAGCCTGACATAATTACAATAATTCTTATACGAGGGATGAAGGAGGAGTTAGATTCAGACAGAAAGCAATGTGACAGTATAGGACAGAAAGAGACTTAAAAGGCTTTGCTGCAAGCGTTGAAGGTGCAGGAAGATGGGCAGGAAGGTAGAAGTGAGTGGGAGGGGAGCGGTCGTCCCTGACCATTATCGACTGCCTCTGAATTAAAAGGGATAAAGAGAAGAACTGTGGAAAGGGGAATTCCTGTAACGAGGACCATTAACAGATGCCCCGAATCTAAGAGGAAGCCCTAATCCATCATCAACGACTCAAAATGAAAGGGGAATAAACCCCCCTGTTCAACCATAGGCCCTACTTTCCAAAATCTTATTATGTGGCTTTTTCAGAAGGATCCTGCTAGAAAGAAAGTAGGAGGGGCTTACACCCAGGGATCTAAAAGTTCCCAAACCAAGTAAAGGGGGGGCTGCTTCCCACTCTTGGGTCAGCCCTCTCCACCATCTAGGAGTGTACTTTTTAACTTTAAGCTTTTCTATAATAAACTTCAACTTTTCTATATTTTCACAAATTGTCTCTTGACTGAATTTTTTCCTTCGAGAGACAAAGAACTGAGGGAAAATCGTTGTTTCATGGTAACATGGCCATGATGTGTGGAATGTTGGAGGGTTCTGCCCTCCAGAACTGTAAGAGAATACATCTGTGTTGTTTTAAGCTCCTAAATTTGTGATAATTTGTTATAGCAGCAATAGAAAACTAATGCACTGCCTCCACTTTCAATCAGAGGGTGCCCTGTCTTTTATGGAAATTCTAGAGCCACCATCGTCTATCAGGCACTGCTTAGCTCTTTACTCAACTTCTAACACACAATTCTAGTAACAACTACAAAAAGTAGATTCTATTGACAATGTAGGCAGGCAGGTAGATATTGTTGTGGCAGGACTGATAACTGAAGAAGTCAAATGGCACTCAGAGGGTCGGAGAACCAGTTTTATTACGCTGGCGGGCTCAGAGGAGTTACCTTCTCCAAATTCTGAGCCCCAACTAACAGGTTTTCGGACTCTTACAGGGTTGGGGTGGGGGCTGGCTGATGCAATAAGCAAGCAGGGTTGCAGAAACTAAATGCATGCATTAGGCAACTGGTGGAAGGAATGTGGAAGTGGGAATTCACAGAATTTACATTAAATGGTTTACAGAATTTACATTAAACAGCTTTGTCAGTAATTTTCTATTTCACTATGAGCAGGGAAGGAGAAATTGCTCCAGTCCATTATCAGCTGCCTCTAAATTAAAAGGAATGCAAAGAAAGAAACTTGTTTGTTAGGAGGCCCAGTAACAGATGTCTCTAAATTAAGGAGGAAAAGAATGCAAAGAAAAGAACTGGCCAGATACCCCTAAAATAAAGAGACAAAGTCCTCAGAGAAGAAATGAAAAATAAGGCATCCGCCCTGACCCATTATCAGCTATCCTCACATGGAAAAGATAAGATGATTAGAGAAAGGCAGGAGAAAGGGGAAACAGCCCCACTTATCCAACTATAATCCTGCTTCCCAGAACTCTATTAGTAGCTTTCTTTCTTTCAAATAATCACAAAAGAGGGAAAGAGGGAGAAACGTCCAGCTGTAGGCATAAAAAACACAAACAAGTAAGGGGAGTTGCATCCTGCTCTTGGGTCTGGCCGCTCCATGTCTAGGATTTTACTAATAAACTCTTGACTTTTCTATATTTTCACAAACTGTCTCTTGACTGAATCCTTTCCTTTGAGAAACAAAAAACCAAGGGAAAATCCCCATTTCATGGTAACACTGTTATTGTACCCTTGTTATGAAAGGAGAAATGAAGTTAAATTAATCAAGAACATCACCTCAAATCACTCAGTTGGAAGGCGTTAGAACTGGAAATTACTCCCAGATCAGTCTAATTCTACATCGACTGTGTTCTTAATCACCCTGTGAACTACCTTCATCTCCTTTATCCTTCCCACCACACACAGAGTTTACAAGGCCTATGCTAAGTTTTCAATAGCCACATTTTAAAATTTTATCTTGGCTGCACACAAGAAGTGTTCTGGATCAAAGACAGATATGCATTAATTACCTCACAGAGAATAAGTGTGTCACTTCCTGCTTGCCTCGGGCCTGCTATAAAAGCCATGTCAATTGTCCTACTCCAGTAGCTGGACCTCCATAGTCCAGGGAAGGAGAAAAGATTTTCCCAGATTATAAAGGGGAAGGAGAACTTTGTCTCATATCCCCAGCTGGAAAGGGTCTCCTTGGAAACACAACAGGTCTAAATCCTAATTCCAACCAATAAATCTCTCCAAGAGCTAGATAGCTCCCAGTCTCCATTTTTATGAGCAGTTATGTTTCTAAATTCTGTGGCTATGTTTTTTGACATGTAAATACATAGGGAGATAGCATTCCATCTCCCAGCCCTCTGGGGCTTAACCGGAGACCTAGTGCTGGGTGTACTGTTGGATTCTCCTGGGCAGATTGGAGGTTTTGTTATCTCTTAGGATCAGAGTAATTAGACAAATTTCTATAGTTCTAATACTCACGGTATGTAAAGAGGACTTTTCACAAGAACACTTAAAAATTAAAGAAGTTTTGTTTTGTATACCCTAAAACATATGCCCTGACTTGGGGATAAGGAATGAATCAGTGGTGGTGTTTATGGGGCTTCCAGAATGATTTGACAGAGTAGGTAGAAAGGTAGATTTGAGCAGAAGGAGGAAGACCAAGGAGCCCCCCTCCCCCAAACACACACACACACACACACACACACACACACACACACGTAACCCAGTGCATCACCAACATTCTGTTACAAGCCCACTGAAGTGAATAGCTAGAACAAAAACTTGGGCTAAAAGCAAACACATCAAGATGAAGGAGACATGCAAAACAAGGAGAAAAACAGAGACAAAAGGAGAAAAACAAGAAAAGCAGGAAAAAGGGAGGAAGAGGACCATCTAGTCTATAGGATAAAAGGTCAGGGTCCTAGGGACATTGGGCTGCTACCCACCTTTGGGTCAGCCCGCTCCATACTTGAAGTGTACTTGCTTTGCTTACAAACTTTGCTGTCTGCTGCTCACTAGACTCTTGTCTCTTGACTGAATTCTTTCCTTCAAGAAGATAAGAACCGAGGACAATTGCCATTCCTGGTCACAGTTTGCATTTGTTTACCTCTGTACAACTTAAAAATTGCTTTTCCATCTTATCTCATTGACTCTGAGCAAGCATTATTGGACTTATGAAGAGACTATTATACTTAATTTTCAGGGAAGGACATGGAGACTGAATAGCTGGATAGACCCAGCTGTTCCAAACGAATCTGGGCGTGCATGCTTTCCTCTTGCTGAAGGCTACACAGGTGCCCACGAACAGGTTCTGAATCAGAAACAAGCACACACCCTAGCTGGCTCTCCCCATCTGCGCACAAAGTACTCCTTTTCAGATTTGGAGGGTGTGTTATTTTTCCAGTGAATCAGATCTTTCCCTTTCCCTATCATGAGATGACAGCCTTTGTCTGCTGCAGAAGCTAGATGTGTTCCTGTCATCCTGAGACAATATAAATTCAAATTTATAGGGTTAGAAACATTTAAACCAGTGGTGTACAGACTTTTGGTTTCCCTGGGCCACATTGGAAGAATTGTCTTGAGCCACATATAAAACATACTAACATTAATGATAGCAGATGAGCTAAAAAATAAGGTCACACAAAAATTTCATGTTTTAAGGATTTGTGTTAGGCAGCGTTCAAAGCCATCCTGGGCCGCAGGCTGGACATGCCTGATTAAACCATCACTCTATCCAGAAAGCGTTGGAATGGCATTATACTCTGTCATTATTTCTCCAGGAAGGTTAGAAAATAAAGTCCTTCTGTATTAAATTTTACACAGAGGAAGCCCTCCAGCACACACTTTATCTTTTTGTCCCATTGAACAAATTATTTGAATTCTGAAGAAGAATCCACTTTAATACAATTTAGCTTCCAGCTTCAATAGAGAGAAAAGAATGTATAATTGTTTGGAAAATCACTTAACAATATAATTTAAATGAGAGCTCTTTTTAAAATATGTATATACATTTGCCAATTTTTAAAGAGCTAAAATTGAATAACAGGTTGGTTGTACTAAAATAAATTCAGTATTTTCTGTAGACAGGGATTCATAAAATAGGTGTCTGCAAGGACTTTGAAAAAAGTATCAAATTTGCCTTCCTGAACAGGAGTGAAACGAAGAGGAGTGCCAGGTAGTGGCAGCTGTTAAGTGGGTGTGAGTTATAGTCTATTGTAAATTACAGCACTTGGGGGTTTAGGGGGAACAAAAGGTCATGAAAACACAAACCTAAGCAAGAAACTTTTGTAAAAACTTTATTTTCTTATTATTTGTAAAAATACATCTGTAAGTATTTTACTTCTGTATTCTAAGACATAGAGAAACATTGCATAATTAACATTAAATAAGGCATTATGCCCTTACAAAGAAGACATAAAATGTCCAAGGGATATTTAGAACATGGTTTTCAACATCAGAAATGTTGACCACATACTATGAAATTGTTTCAATAAATACTGACATTCTTCTCAGTCATACAAAAGTAGAATGTACACATAATATTCTCCTGCCTTAACAATGATCCCCTACTGTTTATCTCCACCCTCTATCATAATGAATACTATGGTATAGTCCCCCTATACCCAATCAAAAATATTAGTTGAATGAATGAAAACCATTTAAAATGCATCGTCTTCAAATTAAATAAGTCAGGACTGAACTAAAACTTATTTAACATAAAAATGACCCTTTAAAATAGTATAGTAAATTACCAAACACATTCACATCTTTAAATATTAGATAGAACATTAATATACAACCTTTGAAAAATAAATAGATAAATACATATGTAAATAAATAGAAGACTCTCATAAGAAATAGGCAAACATAACATGGTCCAGGTCGCCCCAGGAGCTATTTGCTGCTCTTCTTTCACTCTGAATTCATCAAGGATGCTACAATAAACCACAGGCTTCCTCCTCTCTTAAGTCAGTTGGCACCGTTCCTGTGATGAGAAAATGGTTACTGTTAGGACTCAGAAACTTGGCTGTGTAGCCCTGTACAAAGTGGTTACTACCTACACCCTGTATGGTAGAAAATGCAAGCCTCCTGCATGCTGTTTAATGAGGAGTAAGGGGCCTGTGGTCACAACGGTGTTACTGGTTTCAAAAAGCCACAATATATTATCACACTAAAAAGTACATTCATGACATTTCTTAAGCCTTAGAGCAAACTCCAAGAAGTAGCTATTATTATTTTTCCCAGATTATTGAGACTCAGAGAATTTAAGTACGTGGGATTATAGGAATTGTAAAAGGTGGAGCCTAGTCTCCACCTTTATTCAGAGCAGGGTTTCACTGCAAATTCCTGATCTTCACCATTCAGATGTAGGGGCATATGTGGCCTAAAACCAGAAGTTCCACTGTTCAGGTCTGAAGCCACTGAGATAAACAGTGTTTTTTCTTAATGGGTGGGAAGCATTTTAGATTATGGGCCAATTCCACTTAATCCTTAAGAAAGAGGCATTTACCCACACATCTGAATGAGGATGGAGAGGGGGTGGGGATGGAGAGTGCTGGAAATATCCTTCTGGACCAGAGCACATTGATGATCTTAAGGGTAAATTTAATTGTGAAATAATGACTTTTCACTCCCCCAACTAAGCCCTGGGCTTCCCTGATAAAATTTTCAGGAGGCAGATGTCACCAAGGACTCTAGTCACGTAACTCACTTGTTTAGCGTCCTGTCGATGAATTTCTTAACCATGGGGGCCTCGGGGTTGAGACAAACTTCCTGTCCGTTCTTGAGAGTGGCTCTGCAGGGAGAAGGACAATCAACGTCATGCAGGTCTGGGGTGGTGGGGGTCAAGGTGGGGGCATCAGGGCAGCGGAGGTGACAAGGACTCTCCTAGCAGCAGCGCGAGGCAGCACTTACATGACTTCAGTTTGGGCGCAGTAGGGTCCTGGCGATGTCACCTTCATACTCTGGATGTTTTTCATGTGAATTCCCTGCAAGGTCTGCAGGCACTGGCAGCGCAGCTCCGTGACCACGGGCGCTCCTGCGGGGACAAAGGACTTCGTTAACGGGCTGTCACCCGATGGGCGCCCGCCCGCCCCGTCCCTTGTCCCGCTTTTGGGATCCCAGGGCCCAAGTCTCACCTGCTGCGTGCTGGCAGGCGGCGACCAGGAGCAGGAGCAGCAGCGCGGCCCGGAGGGGCCGGGGGGAGAAGGGAGCGGCGGCGGTCGCGGCGCGGGCCATGGG